>CM054181.1:108156859-108384359 GCA_028829895.1 Sinotaia quadrata | reverse complement strand
TAGGGCGTGCCATGATTTGCGTGTTGGAAACGATTACATGAAACATTGTTTAAAGCCGTTCCTCAACCCCACTCCACCCCACCACCCCCGAAAGACTGATTCCTTTACTGCAGCCTGACGCTGGGAAATCGCAACTTTGAGGCTTAAACAACGACCTGTGTATTTCGTTGACGCGCAGACTTTACGTCAGGTATAAAAACGACAACAATCATAATTATTGTACAGTTGCGTGACTGTAGCGCACAATATTCGTAAACTTGCCCACTACCACCACTTCGTGCTAATCGTAATCATACAGTCACGTGACGTTAGGTCATGCGAACGAGCGAAAGTTTGGACTTGTCTCAGCTGCTTGCACGGTTGAGTGACCATTGGTGTCGGCTCCAGAAAATAACGCAGTTACGCAAAGTATGTTCTAGCCAAAGGATTGTATACTCTCTTCCTTCAGGGATTGATGTCCTGTCATCTATCTACTGACAGGGTCATCGGTAGGGAACAATGTCTTGAAGGTAAGTTCCTTGTTGTGCGTAACTTAAAAATGCCAACAGAGTTTCGCAGCAGTGTTTCGGTACGAGTTAACGTTCTAACATTTTGACACTCATCCATACACTTAATTAGATTCAATTTAAGTCGGAGTTAATAGGCAGACCAAAGTATTAAGTATCAATACAATTTCACAGATAGCACGCAACCCGACGGACCTGACCATAAAGAGTGCTGGGGTTAAGTATGACCCATAACACTTGCTCTTGCCTAGGGATAGTCTGATGTGCTTGTGAGAGTGTGTATGTATGTGTATGTGTGTGTGTGTGCGCGTGTGTGTGTGTATGTGTATATATGTGTATGTGTGTGTATGTGTGTATGTGTATGTGTGTGTGTGTGTGTGTGTGTGTGTGTGTGTGTGTGTGTGTGTGTGTGTGTGTGTGTGTGTGTGTGTGACTGCATCATCATGCTCAAGCAAGCTCTCGGAATAGTTTTAGGAATGGGAAAGTAACTTTGAAGCTCAAAGCTTCCTGAATAAATAATAAAATAAATAATTTCGAAGAATACTTTTTAAAAGAAAACTGTTCAAATTAAGTACAATTTATAAGCGCGTCACCGACAAAGAGCAGCGCAACAATCTCAAGCCAGGAAGTTGATGCATGCGTTGAAAAAAAAACTCCAACTGCCACAATTGACGATGTGAGATTCGAAAATCTGATCAACCCCTTGCGAGGCCAGCGCCTAGATATCGCTGCACCCCACCCACCCACCCTTCGTAAGAGACCGAAGTAGTCCTCCATTCCAACCATAATATTCCTCAGCGAGGAG
This sequence comes from Sinotaia quadrata, assembly GCA_028829895.1. NCBI lineage: Eukaryota > Metazoa > Mollusca > Gastropoda > Architaenioglossa > Viviparidae > Sinotaia > Sinotaia quadrata. Next base: position 108,383,048 of record CM054181.1, on the reverse strand, counting down.
ACTCCACCCCGCCAAGTCAGAACGTAGACGTAAGTTCAGTTTACATTTGCAAACGGTCTAGTACGTCTAGTACGTCTAGTACGTCTAGTAGGTTTGTGCTTGCTGCTATCATCGATGTGACCGCTAGGAGCCATGGACGAAGTGAAGATATCGTCTGGCGTAGAGATATGTTTATGGAATTCAGTATAACAGAACACATTGTCACTGTGCGCGGGAGCCCTTCTAGTCTGTAAAGGAACTGACGTGTAAATACGGGACTCATGTGACCCACTCAGATAACTAGTCCTTAACTGATTGTAAAAGACATGGAAGGACCAGGAAAGAAAAAATATAATATACAAAACTGGAACAAAATCATATATTGAGACGATCGATCGAACGAGAGAGAGAGAGAGAGAGAGTGAGAGAGAAGCATTAAAACAGAATGGAAGAGAGGTGGTTGTGCATGTGAAACTAGCGCGTCAACTTCAATTATTTTTTTTTGTTTTCTGTTCTAACAACGAAAATCACGCTTAATTTAAAAGAAATTACACCGAATCTATTTTAGCATGCCACGCTGTGAACAATTGTCTGTTCCACGTGAACTCATGCGCTGCCGTGACATCTGAAATCAAATTGGCACGAACAATTATTGAAGGCATGAAATTAAAAACGATTTTCAAAAATTAATAATTGGGTCCTATAGGCTAAGTATCAAATGCGCGTGATTTTAAAACGGAACTTGAAAAGTGAAATTTCGATACGTTCCATTTATATTTGTCTCAGAACGTTGTCTAAACACTGTTTCTCTCAAGCTGCCGTTTTGTCTTCAAGTTTGCCCTAGACACACATGATTTGTTTTATCGTTTTTTTCTGCTCATTTACCATTATTTATTTAAAATCCTAAGTACAAGTAAACTGTTTCATCATATATTTCTCTTAATGGAAACTATTTAATTCTTTCTTTTATTAGCTTGTTTTGCCGATCTTGCAAGAGCGTGGTTGGAAATTGAAGTAACGAAACAGAGCGTGTCTGAATATTTTTATCGTATTAACATATGCCCATAAATAGTGTTAGTTACCGACGTATTAACATATCCCCACGTAATAGTGTTAGTTACTGACGTATTATCATATCCATACGTAATAGTGTTAGTTAGTGACGTATTAACATATTCTCACGTGATATTGTTTGTTACTGACGTACTTCCATACTTTCGCCTAATAGTGTTTGTTACTGACGTATTAAAATTTTCTCACGTAATAGTGTATGTTTCTGACGTATTAAAATTTTCTCACGTAATAGTGTATGTTTCTGACGTATTAAAATGTTCTCACGTAATAGTGCTTGCTGCTGACGTATTAAAATTTTCTCATGTAATAGTGTTTGTTACTGGAGTATTAACATATTCTCACGTAATAATATTTTTTTACTGACGTATTTATATAGTGATACGTAATAGTGGTTGTTAATGATGCATTTACATATTTTCGCGTAATAATGTTTATTACTGACGTATTTACATATTCTCTCGTAATAGTGTTTGTTACTGATGTATTTATATATTCTCTCGTAATAGTATTTGTTACTGACGTATTAACACATTTTCACATATTAATGTTTGATACTGAGGTACCTTTACATATTTTCACGTAAAAGTGTTTGATACTGACATAATTAATCACATCCTACAATGTTGCTTATTGTAGTATTAACATTTCGTCAGGCACTGAAATGCTCACCTTTTGTCAATTTAAAGTGTTTAATAACTGTAACGGTATATTTGAAAAGTACATATTTTCCCATTGTTACATATTTGTTGTTTATTACTTTGCTTTATTATTTTGTCAGCTTAAGGGTACTAGTCACTATATTACTGCTTTCTAAAATTTCTCAATAAGTTGTGAATTTTTCAATTTATGGTGTCTATTTTATAGTAATATTTATGTATTCCTGAGTCACAATATTTTTTGTTTAGTAATAGTAACATATACCTAACTTGTAATATTGTAAATGTATTAACATATCCTCAGGTTATAGTGTATTACAACAGTAGTAATTTAGTCTCAAGCGATTGTGTTGGTTTCTGTATCATTGATGTATTCCTGTTATAGGGTTTATTACCATAATATGAATATTCCCACATTACAGAGATAGCAACTTAGTATTCAGTTATCCCAAACTGCAGTGTTTGTTAGTGTATTATTAATGCATTCCATAAGTTATAGTATTTACTATTATAGTCACAACATTCCTATGGTATAGAACTTAAAAGTAGAGAATTTCTATTCCCATATTTGCAGTGTTAGTTATTATAGTATAAATATATATCCAAGTCATAGAAAGCAAATAGTCATATTAAGGGAGTGTTCATTTTATTCAGAGCTGTTTTGTCTTATTTACCTATATATGTGGCATTTATTGTAGTGCTTGTTACTAAGACCTCCGCACCTCTGCTGGACATTAGAGAATCTTTGACATAGCGTTTATATTGTGATTTTCTCTTTTCCTCTTTTCCTCTTTGGGAAAATTTGTGACGTTTTTGTTGGAGTGTTTGCTATTGCTGTAATATTTCCTCTTTGTGCTAGAACTGCTTGATTTAAAGATGTGACTTATGTTTCGCTGTCGGTCACCATGAAAATGTCTAATGTTTGTCATTACACGGTTATGTTAAGTTACGTGCGTATTTTATTATTGTGATAGTTTTTTTTTTGTAAGCCCTAGGTTAGAAGGGCTTCTTTGCGTCTCTAGTTGCTCTTTCGTGTCTTTAGAATTTAATGAATGTTTTATATCTGTAATTATAAACTGTGTATCCTTCTCACTTCAGTAAATTTGTATTGTTTGTTAGTAGATTGCTTTATGGTGATTTGTGTACAGTGTTTGTCAGCCCCCCCCCAACACTGCTTATGAGATATAACTGTCAGTGGGCTGTTTTGCAATGATTTGTTTGTAGTGTTTTTCAGTGGACTTCTTTGTGATGATCTATGATGTAGTGTTTATCAGTGGATTACTTTGTGATATGTGTTTAGTGTTTGTCAGTGGGCCACGTTGTGATGAGGTAGTGATTATCAGTGGGCCACTTTGTGATGAAAGGTGTAGTCATTGTCAGTGGACTACTTTGTGACAATTTTTTGTAGTGTTTGTCAGTGGACTTCTTTGTGATGATTTATGATGTAGTCATTATCAGAGGATTACTGTGTGATGATATGTGTGTAGTGTTTGCTAATGGACTACTTTGTGATGATTTATGATGTAGTCATTATCAGAGGATTACTGTGTGATGATATGTGTGTAGTGTTTGCTAATAGACTACTTTGTGATGATCTATGATGTAGTCATTATCAGAGAACTGCTTTGTAATGATCTATTATATAGTCTTCGTCAGTGGACTACTTTTCTAATGGTTTGTGAAGTACCTGTCTTTCACAATCTTTATCATTTAAAATTTAGTGTTTTAGTCTCTTTCACTGAGATAATCAGCCCAGACTAGTGTAGTGCACTTTTGATGTCCACTCCATTCACTAAGATAATTTACTGATGTAAAGGATATGCCGATGATGAGGATGTTTAAGAGTCGGAAATATGTGCTAACAAATACACAATATTCTTATTTTATACTGAAACTCTCTCACTCAAACACACGCGCACTCACAGACACGCTAACCTACAGTTATACGCACTCACACAATTATGCACACAGTCACAAACATACACACACATGCACACAATCACACGCATACATTCACACACTCACACACAGAGCCACCCCTGCAGATGTATACATATCTTGGTGTCTTCTCCCTAGAGGCTCGAAGGCCTTACCATAGGACACATCTACCCTAGCGCCCTTCCTTCATCTTATTGCCAGTAATAAAAGTTGATTTATTGATTCATTGTGGATGAAATTTCATCAGGTTCAGTCAAAGCCAAGATGTCAGTCCTCTGTGATATTGAAGTGAGATATAATCATTAATGTTCTTGTGACATGAAACGAATTTGTGGAGAGTGTGCCAGCATGAAGAAAGGAGAAAATATAGGTTTATTAATCATAAAAGAAAAAGAAAAGTGAACTTGATCTTTATATATTTTTTATAAGCGTTTGATGCCTATTGAACGGTGTCTTTTGTTCTATATGAAAGTCTAGGAATAGTTTGAAGCCATGTGTATACGAACAAATTATGAAAAAACGAACTATTTCGATTGTGAATTTTAAAAAAATAAATTTATTATTAATTTTATTTGACGATACATTTTTAAAGCACAAATTTAAATCGGAAACACATTAACGTTCAAGCTGTGTTATTGAAGGAATCATTCTTTCAAGGTAAAAATTTAAAATTTATAAACCAACAAATAAAATATACCAATGTGGCGCACTGTGGATGGGAGGGATGAATGAGACAATAAACATTGGTATCATGCTCCACAATTACTCTTCCGGCTCTCACTTCATTAAGAGCCACTGCCTCAAATGACGTCATTTGAAGTACTCCAGGTTGTTAGAGAGAAAAAAAATAGATAATTGTGTGTATGTGTATATGTGTGCTTATGGGTGGACGTGTTGCCCGTGAGCTCTTTATATACAGAGGACACAAGTGGATAAAGAGGATACTTTCTCCAGTCGTCCGCCATTTTGAAAATCCTGTGGTAGTATAGCGTCATTGGTAACTATACGTTTGGTATCAACCGTTTTCGATATATTTATGAATCTATAATTCAATAAATATAATTAAATTTCAACACAATACAAACAGGAAGGGAAAAAATCATCAGAACTATCACCTCAGATAAGAAATAGCACTGAAATGTCTGTGTGTAAAGCGATAGTCTTACACTGTAGAATATTTTACTCGGTCTCCTTAGTAGACTTTTCATCGTGAGATGCTCTCGATCTTGGGTTGCTTCGGGGGGTGGGTGGGTGGGTGATTTCATCTCCTCACTGTTTTCTGGAGAGAGAAGATAGGTTGGTGTTGCGTTGGTGGTGGTGGTGGTTTTTCGTCATTTTCTGTGGCAGAGGCAAAGAGCTGGAGAGCTGTGCCATTTTTGGTTCTCCTTTGTGAATTATTTTTTGTTTGTGTCGTTGAGTTGTGTTCCTGTTGAATTATATTTCTTCTATTTCGTGTGTCTGGTATCTGTAGCGTTGAAAGTTGAATCTTTTGCTCTTGTAGAAGTATGTAGCTTCTATTTCTTGTATCTGGTGCCTATGGCATTGAGCGTTATGATGTCGGTAGCTATTGCAGGCTGTGTTTTGAAGAATGTTGTAGATATTTTTCCCGCCGTCGGGTTGCCGTTATGGCGGAAGGCAATGCATTAAATGTCCTCTTCATTTCTCTATAGCTCAGTGGTGTTGCCCCTCAAGTCATACTTAAGCTTGGATAGGTACAGTCAATGCACGGAATAGTCGGAAAGCGTGACTAACAAACATTGCCTATAATTGGTGACAAAAGGCGCTGCAAAGATAACTTTCTACGCGAATAGAGCTGAAGCAATAACCCTCCCTTCTCGGATTATAATAGTCATAATAATAAACATACGTTATACTGTGAAATAAATATAACAGCAGTATATGCAATCTATGCTTACTAGTAAATTGAGAAGAGATAGTAAAGACAGCAGGATTATATTATATTCAAGTTAGTCAGAACTACGCAATAGTAGGGTGCACCTCCCCTGCCCCACCCCCACCCCCGAAGGACACTTTCTCACAAAACAGTTGTTCCGTGGAGTACGATTTGCCAGACAGGCCTGCAGGCTGAAGATAAGTGCCAGACAGCTTACACTAGTTCGAGTAGAGACGGTGGCCAATCTATTAACACATTTCCGGCGATTGTTGCTCGTAACCTTGACTAAAAACAAATGACAGGCTCAGATGACCTCTCTCAACAGATTTAGACACCCAGGTGTAGAAGCGTTCACTTGCAGAGGTAAAAGGTCAGCCTACAGATGTCAAAACGATATCGTCTCTGATTACTATAAATGATCTAGCCAAGACAGAAAGAACAAAAAGAGGAAAAGAGACATAAGCGAGTCCGGTTTATTAAAATACCCACATAATTACGAGATAGTAATAGAAAGGTCATGACCCTCGTTGTCACAGTCTGATAAAATTGTCCGACTTCGTGACCCACTTGCCTTGTTTACTTCAAATTCGAATATTTGAAACCCTTGGCCCTTTGTTCAAAGCTTCCTTTTTCTAGGTGCTTCTAGAACAGGTCAAGATGTTATGTAACTTTAGGACCATTGTCCAGTTCTCGAACCAACCACATGCTTTGCGAACAGTCACGTGATACGCAATATACCTTTCTATATATGTACCCACACGCTTCCGCTCCCTCACTTCGAGCACATTTTAGCTAATTCCATCAGCTTACTCGGGTCGTGAGAGGCAGCCGGCGCCATAGAGAATCAAGGTACCCTTCGACTTCTCTCAAAGGTATCATTTTATTTAATAGTATTTGCCTATGTATTGTTTAAGTATGTATTTGTGCTATGTATTATATGATTTCCATATACACTTGAGCATGGTTCAGAGAAATAGCTGAAAACCTATATGTTACGGAATATAAATTTATTGTAACCATTTTTCCATTTCTGTACTTTAATTTATATTGTTTTAATTCACTAAGAGCCAGAATGCTGCGCTCGATATGAATTCTTCATGTAATTCAATTATTGCGTGTAATTTAAATTGTAAATTGTGAAGCGCTCTGTCGGCTTGAATTACCCCTTGTATGAACATTAATTTAACGTTGTATCTATTTTATTGCTTCATACGTCATGACTGTTAAATGGAACACATGTGAGACGATTATATTTTTTCTAAATCTAATTGTAAGCGACGCGAGGTCGAAACTCTTTGTTCAGCGCATTTAATTGAGCCATGCCTAAGTAGGGCTGTTAGGTTGAGAATTATATCCAAACACGTTGCATCCACAGGTCGGCTCATGGTTCATGTTCACCCATGCCTCACCTGCATTAGCTTATTGGTGTAAGCGTGTCGAAATCCACTCTGAGGGCCATGCTGCAAAAATTCCAGTTCCTAGCCACTAACAAAGGGACATCATTCCTTATGCACCACGTGTGTCGTTAAAGGGGGACTGAGGGAACGAACCGGCATGACTGAGTGTTGAGACCAAGGATACAAGAATAGAGCTAAGTGCAAAAATCAAGTGTACAGATCTCAAAGGAACACTTTTCTGGCAATTTAGATTGGCAAAAATCAGGCATAGGCGCGTAAAGACAGAGTGAAGACTATTCGCGTTGCATTCGATTTATTGTTAATTTGTTAAACTTTATTAAATCTTATTTTCTTTGTTAATACCTCTTAGTAGTTGATTTCTATGCACAATAGACCAATTAGATTAATTCTTAGATTTGAATGGGGGCGGATGAGCAGAAAGATTGATGACGAGTGCATATTAATTTAGAGGGATTTAACTGTTTTCAAATCTAGCTAAAAGTTCGCAGTTTATTAGTCTGTAAATTTGTCGTCTGAACTACAAGACGCACTTTTAATTAGTCAGATAATAAATTGAGCAACCAGTCTGCGTAGAATATGAGAGGAAGAATTAATTATATTTAAAGTCTTTTAATTATTCTAAGCAGGGTCTTTAAATAAATACTGGAAACGTAACAAGTGGGGGCTCGTCCGGGATTGATATGTATTAAATTGTAAATTGTAACATTTTTATACATAGGGCGCATCATAACCTAGAAACGAACGAACGAACAGAATTGCCAATTGTTCTTTTGATTTTTGTATCACTGATTTTCTTTGCTTTTGTTGTGACATGTGCATGTATTCTTTTGCAGAGTAGCGTGCATGTTAGTTAATGTTGATATATTTAAGCGTAGTTAAATATGTCATGTTAGCTATTGAATGATTTATTTAGTATTGTGTTACTGAGTACTTCATTGTGAGGAGTCGAAGGTTATACCGCCAGCTAGGAGAGTTATCGGTAGTAACAGACTTCGGACTATTATATTTAGGGTGCTAGATATAATGTGTAATGTTGTATGGTAGGAGCCGTGACATTACGGAAGTCTTGGAACAGCGGACACTGTGACAAGCAGGTGAAACGTGTAAAGAGTTAACGCGTAATTTATTTCGGAAGGTGTTCTGAGTAAATTAAATAATTTTTGTAAGGTTGTAGCCTAAAAGTTATTTTCGGGATAAGCGGAGTTATCGCCGACGGTTAAAACACACAATTCACGAGATACATTCTTATTGTAGCCAGAGCGCTAAGACAGTAAAATGGATCTAGAGCAGATTGAAAACCTGAAAAAGAAGGGTTCCTTAATAGGATACCAGGGTGACGAACTGACTAGCTACATTAAAACTGAGCTAGAGAAAGCGGAAAAAGCGGAAAAAGAGAGACAAGAGATAGAAAGAGAGGAACGTGTAGCTAATCGCGAAGCTAAGAAGTTAGAGGCTGAAAGACTAGCTGAAACCGAGGCTAAACGCATCGCAGCGGACACAGAAGCAAAACGCATCGCAGCGGATACTGAAGCCAAACGCATCGCCGCAGACGCGGAAATAAAACGGTTAGAATGGGAAGTAAAGAAACTAGAAGTTACCAATCCAAACCGTGATCGCAGAAGCAGTGGTGATTCGCGTTCTAGCGATGGAAATAATCACAGTAGAATTGAAAATATCATTCCAAAGATAAATATGGTCCCATTTGATGAGAACAAAGATCAAATAGACGCGTATTTAAAAACGTTTGAAAAGTTAGCCAGAGCAACGAACATTCCAGCGGAACATTGGGCGATAAATTTATCGGGATTATTGCAGGGCAGTGCGAAAAACGAGTTCAATAAGCTTAGCGATTCTGAGTCAGATAATTACGACACAGTCAAGGCCGCATTATTGAAACGTTACAAACTCACAGCAGATACATACCGACGTAAGTTTAAACAGGCCACTAAAGCCAGTTCAGAGACGCACGCACAGTACATACGACGCGTAGCTGACTTGTTCCAAAGATGGATAGATCTAGCCGAAACTCCACAGACGTACGCAGGTCTTAGGGATGAAATGGTAAAAGACCATATTCTCGGGTCATACAAATCAGATCTACTGATTCACTTAGCAATAAGGGAAAAATCTACGCTAGAGGAGATAGGCAACGCCGCCGATCGCTTTGATGACGCACATTCTCAATTCTCGAACGCACACGCGAACAACAAGTCTCGACCGAACGAACCGCAGACTCGAAAGGATAAGAAAAATGACGGGAAGGCACCTAATGAGCGTGATGATAAAACATCTAAACCCGACACTAAAAACAAGTCCGACAAACAGAAAGATAAAAAGAATCTTGCATGTTACACTTGTGGTGATAGTGGCCATTTTTCACGAACATGTCCTGAAAAGAAAACAGCTAAGGTTTACGCAGTAGAAAGTCATACACCTAAAACAGAAAAGTCGAATCGAACACCAGTACAGGCAAACGGTCACGATACAATCGCTTTGCTTGATACAGGGTGTGAGCTAGACGCTATTGTAAATGCATCATTAGTTAACCGTACCGACTACACAGGGGAGACAATCTCTGTCACCTTTGCAAACGGCGAACAAGACATTTTACCAGTAGCTGAAGTCTCGATTGTTTCAGACTTTGTAGAAGGAACAGTCAAAGCGGCAGTTATGGAAAACTCACCGCATGACGTGATCCTTGGTTGCAAGTATGTTTTGCCGTGCAAAAAACAAACTTCAACTGAACCACCACTGGTTAACGCTGTAACCAGAGCAGCGAGTAGTAAAGACAAATCTGTAACTGCACCGATGTCTGCCGCACCAGCCGTAGATAAAGCAACAGTTAGCGAGATTAAAATATTACAAGCTGAGGACGAAACACTAGACAAGTTACGCAGACAAGCTGTACTTGTTAGTGACGTCAACACTGACGATTCGAATAAGAAAGCGTGCATTATTCTGAAAAAGGGTTTATTGTACCGCTATTCGAAAGTGGGAGACGAATTTCGGAAACAATTAGTCGTTCCACAAACCAAACGAAATGACGTATTACGATTAGGTCATGAGAGTCTTTTTGGTGCACACATGGGTGTACAAAAAACAACTAGTCGTATTACAAGTGAGTTTTATTGGCCGGACATCACTGCCGATATCCGTAGATTCGTGTTAAGTTGCGACACATGCCAGAGAACACAGTCTAAAAATTCAATCAGACCCGCACCGTTAGGAGAGCCTGAACTGATCAGTGAACCCTACAAGCGCGTAGCATTGGATTTGATTGGGCCTATAATACCCACATCAACGAGAGGTAATCGATACGTGCTGACCACTATTGATTACGCAACAAGATTCGCCGACGCAGTACCATTGAAAAATATTGATACTGAAACTGTCGCCGAAGCCCTTTTCGGTCTATGGAGTCGTGTTGGAATTCCTACTGAAATTTTGACGGATCAGGGGAGTCAATTCATAGGCAACGTAATGAAGGAAGTAAATCGTTTACTTTCCATCAAACATCTTACTTGCACACCATACCACCCCCAGGCAAATGGTCTGATTGAAAAATACAATGGGACATTAAAAACAGCACTTAAAAAGCTCGCCACAGATAAACCGAAAGACTGGGACAGATACATCCCTGCCCTACTATTTGCATATAGGGAGGTGCCACAATCTTCCACCGGGTTCTCACCATTTGAGCTACTTTACGGACGTACTGTACGCGGACCGATGATGATTTTGAAGGCACTTTGGACTGATGAAAAGACAGATGACGAAGTTAAGACAACTTATACATACGTCACTGACTTAAGAAACCGTCTTGAAACTATAGGCAAGATAGCACGGGAAAACTTGACGATAGCTCAGTCTAGACAGGCAGAATATTACAATAAGCACACCAAACCTAGAGAATTTGAAGTTAATGACAAAGTGTTACTGTTGCTTCCTGAAGCACATAACAAACTTCAGATGAAATGGAAGGGGCCCTTTGTAGTTACCGCCAAGCTAGGGGGACTGAACTATAAGGTGCAGACAGGAAAGAGAGAGAAAATCTTTCATGTTAACCTACTCAAAAAGTACATAAGCCGTGAGGATCAAACCACTCAAGCTGATTTTGTCGTAGCGACGATAGTTACAGAAGACGAGGGGGATACTGATTGCGTCACTGGTACTTTACCAAACTGTCCTCTACAGACGGACGAAACTGTCAAAGACGTTAGGGTAAATGAAGCCTTGACAGAAAGACAGAAAAAAGAAGTGAATGAATTGCTTAATGAGTTCTCATCTACTCTGACAGACAAACCAGGGTTGACAGACTTAATAGAATTTTCACTGAAGCTGACTGACAACAAACCGATACGTTTGAAGCCGTATCCGTTGCCACACGCTAAGATAGATGACGTTAGACGTGAGATTAAGACTATGCTAGATCTAGGGGTCATAGAGAAGACTGACAGTGCCTACGGATCACCCATCGTGTTGATTAAAAAACGTGATAACTCGTTCCGTTTTTGCGTAGACTACCGCAAACTCAATCAAGTGACAGAGTTTTGTGCCGAACCTCTTCCTGATCCGGATCTCATCTTCACTAAGCTAGCTAACGCTCATTACTATACCAAAATAGATTTGTCACGCGGTTTTTGGCAAATCAAGGTCAAGGACACTGATCGACACATACTAGCCTTCACTACACCAGTAGGAAACTACACATGGAAAGTTATGCCTTTCGGAGTTTCAAACGCTCCAAGCATTTTTTCTAAAATGATGCGGTCATTGTTAGAACCACTGTACGGACGTGGAGTTGAGAACTTCATGGATGATTTAATTCTAGGCACCCAGACATGGGAGGAGCACTTAACACTCTTACGAGATGTACTAGCCAGATTAAAACAAGCCAACCTCACTGCCCGCCCTACGAAGTGTGAAATAGCACAATTCTCCTTAGACTTCTTGGGACACAAGTTGAGTCATGGAACTATGTCGCCAAGTGAAGCTAAGATAGCACAACTTAAGGACACTTCACAACCGCTAACAAAAACACAAGTTAGAAGTTTTCTTGGTCTTGCTAACTACTACAGAAAATTCGTACCAGATTTTAGTGCCATTGCATGTCCTCTGACTGACTTGACACGTAAGAATATGCCTACAAAAGTAGTGTGGACTGATGCATGCCAAAACGTTTTTGACACACTGAAATCTAGACTGACTTCAGATTTAGTTGTTAAACTGCCAGATCTGACAAAACCATTCTTGTTAAGGACTGATGCTAGCAACACAGGATTAGGAGCAGTGTTATTACAAGAACACAATGACACCAAACACCCAGTTGCATATGCAAGCCGTAAACTCACAACTACTGAACAGAAATATTCCACCAGTGAAAAGGAATGTCTTGCAATAGTTTGGGCCATAAAAAAGTTCGAAAACTATTTGTACGGAAAAACCTTTGTCATTGAGTGCGATCACCAGCCGTTGGCCTTTCTCGGACAGGCGCAATTTACGAACAGCCGTTTAATGCGTTGGTCTTTGTTTCTGACACAGTATGACGCAAATATTCATTACATCAAAGGGTCTTTGAATGTTGGCGCAGATTACATGAGTCGTGCTTGATGCCATCAAGTGCCGGTACTGATAGAATGTCGTTTAATCAATTAACTGAACCCTACGGATTCCTTCCTGTAAATATGAAAAATAGTTGCACACTTTATTTCTAGGAATGTCGAAATTTTTTTTGTGTAAATTTTTCTTCATTGTGGACTTCTACATTTTATCATACATAATTTGTAGGAGGCATTTTATCTTTGGCAAGATAAACGCCTCAAAAGCAAGGGGGTGTCACAGTCTGATAAAATTGTCCGACTTCGTGACCCACTTGCCTTGTTTACTTCAAATTCGAATATTTGAAACCCTTGGCCCTTTGTTCAAAGCTTCCTTTTTCTAGGTGCTTCTAGAACAGGTCAAGATGTTATGTAACTTTAGGACCATTGTCCAGTTCTCGAACCAACCACATGCTTTGCGAACAGTCACGTGATACGCAATATACCTTTCTATATATGTACCCACACGCTTCCGCTCCCTCACTTCGAGCACATTTTAGCTAATTCCATCAGCTTACTCGGGTCGTGAGAGGCAGCCGGCGCCATAGAGAATCAAGGTACCCTTCGACTTCTCTCAAAGGTATCATTTTATTTAATAGTATTTGCCTATGTATTGTTTAAGTATGTATTTGTGCTATGTATTATATGATTTCCATATACACTTGAGCATGGTTCAGAGAAATAGCTGAAAACCTATATGTTACGGAATATAAATTTATTGTAACCATTTTTCCATTTCTGTACTTTAATTTATATTGTTTTAATTCACTAAGAGCCAGAATGCTGCGCTCGATATGAATTCTTCATGTAATTCAATTATTGCGTGTAATTTAAATTGTAAATTGTGAAGCGCTCTGTCGGCTTGAATTACCCCTTGTATGAACATTAATTTAACGTTGTATCTATTTTATTGCTTCATACGTCATGACTGTTAAATGGAACACATGTGAGACGATTATATTTTTTCTAAATCTAATTGTAAGCGACGCGAGGTCGAAACTCTTTGTTCAGCGCATTTAATTGAGCCATGCCTAAGTAGGGCTGTTAGGTTGAGAATTATATCCAAACACGTTGCATCCACAGGTCGGCTCATGGTTCATGTTCACCCATGCCTCACCTGCATTAGCTTATTGGTGTAAGCGTGTCGAAATCCACTCTGAGGGCCATGCTGCAAAAATTCCAGTTCCTAGCCACTAACAAAGGGACATCATTCCTTATGCACCACGTGTGTCGTTAAAGGGGGACTGAGGGAACGAACCGGCATGACTGAGTGTTGAGACCAAGGATACAAGAATAGAGCTAAGTGCAAAAATCAAGTGTACAGATCTCAAAGGAACACTTTTCTGGCAATTTAGATTGGCAAAAATCAGGCATAGGCGCGTAAAGACAGAGTGAAGACTATTCGCGTTGCATTCGATTTATTGTTAATTTGTTAAACTTTATTAAATCTTATTTTCTTTGTTAATACCTCTTAGTAGTTGATTTCTATGCACAATAGACCAATTAGATTAATTCTTAGATTTGAATGGGGGCGGATGAGCAGAAAGATTGATGACGAGTGCATATTAATTTAGAGGGATTTAACTGTTTTCAAATCTAGCTAAAAGTTCGCAGTTTATTAGTCTGTAAATTTGTCGTCTGAACTACAAGACGCACTTTTAATTAGTCAGATAATAAATTGAGCAACCAGTCTGCGTAGAATATGAGAGGAAGAATTAATTATATTTAAAGTCTTTTAATTATTCTAAGCAGGGTCTTTAAATAAATACTGGAAACGTAACACTCGTAAATGTTTCAAAAATGGGCTTGAACATTCCGACCAGATTACAAGACGTCTTTGGGACAAAAGATATTCTTTCAGACTGAACAAACTTTCAAATATTCCAGAATAAAGGGAGCACACTCTGTTTCGTTTGATTTTTACATTTCAAAGGAAACACAAGAACACATGCCTTCAAAGTACAACAGCCTCTTGGCTGCAATATATCACATCCTATGTAAGTTTACATCTGTCCGACGGGGATAAGGAAAATAAACAATAATGTTAGAGCGTGCACATTTCATTGTTTGAAAACCGACGGCTTTTGTGTATACAAATACAAACCTTACGAATGTACGTAAGCATGAATATACACTAAACACTACATCTGAATATGAATATGCATTGTAAAACTATGCGCGCACAAACACACACACACACACACACACACAAAAACACACACACAAACACACACACAAACACACACACACAAGCACACACACACACACACACACACACACACACACACACACACACACACACACACAAACAAATGCAAATGTTCGTATATTTGAAAGTATTAATAAAATTATATTAACAAATATACATATCTTTTTAAATTCTGCAATTCGGAATTTGTAAATTTGTAAGACTGACAATCCACACTAAAATTTTGAGATTATTTTAAGGGAGTGATTTTTTTTTCGCTCCCTCCCCCCCCACCCCAGAAGCCGCATTAGACTTTTTATCGTTAGATATTCTCAGTCTTGGGATGCTTCTGGGGGAACCCCACATTCTCACATTGCGTCCCGAGGGCAGGAGGGCTGGCGGAAGGGGGTGAAACAGGTCGCACCAGTTTGCCGCATACCCTCAACCGCCCTCCGTCGGTGGTAGGGAGGGGGAGGACAATTTTTAAAGGAGTGAATAATAGAACGCAGTTTTGACTAGGAATCTCTATTTCAGATGGGAATAAAATAATTGTTTTATGTTTCCAATTTGGTAGTACATTTGAAAAAAGCTTCTAAATATTATTTTCTCTATTATTTCTTTTTTTAAAAAAACGTTCTTTCTTTCTTTTTATTTAGGAATGGAGGTAGTATTGCTGCACTGTCAAATTTCTTTTTAATAATGTTAAATCGCATCGAATTGATCCATATTTACTTGACAAAGGGAAGAAACTCCTACGCAAATTTGTTTACAAATCGATTTCACTTTGTTTTGTTTGTTTTATTTAAATCTAGAAGAGTGAATGGAGACAAGCATGGATTCCAAATTATGAGAAAGAAAATAAAAGTGGAAAAATATTACAAAAATGATCCTTGAGTTGGAAATACAAATAATTTAAGAATGATGTACAGTTAAATTTACTAGTACATTGAGACCAGTATGTGAGAGTTTGTTATGGAGAACACACACTGTACAAAATGAGACAAATATGTAGTAGTTTGGCACTAAGAGATCTTTGAGGGTTTAATTCAGATATATGTCTGATTAGAGACTGAACGTGCTCTCTTTATTAAGTGAGATGTCTTGATAGTACACTCATTATTAGTGAGGAGATGTGTTTGACGATATACTGATAGAACACTCATTATTAGTGAGGAGAGATGTCTGAATATATACTGATAGACACTCATTATTAGTGAGGAGAGATGTCTGACTATATACTGATAGACACTCATTATTAGTGAGGAGAGATGTCTGACTGTATACTGATAGAACACTCATTATTAGTGAGAGATGTCTGACTATATACTGATAGAACACTCATTATTAGTGAGAGATGTCTGACTATATACTGATAGAACACTCATTATTAGTGAGAGATGTCTGACTATATACTGATAGAACACTCATTATTAGTGAGATGTCTGACTATATACTGATAGACACTCATTATTAGTGAGGAGAGATGTCTGACTGTATACTGATAGAACACTCATTATTAGTGAGAGATGTCTGACTATATACTGATAGAACACTCATTATTAGTGAGAGATGTCTGACTATATACTGATAGAACACTCATTATTAGTGAGAGATGTCTGACTATATACTGATAGAACACTCATTATTAGTGAGATGTCTGACTATATACTGATAGAACACTCATTATTTGTGAGGAGATGTTTGACGATATACTGATCGACATTCATTATTAGGGAGGAGATGTGTCTGGCTATGGATTGATAGTACATTCATTATTCAATGAGGAGATATGTTTGACTCTGAACTGATAACACATTCTTATTGAACGAGGATATGAATTTGTGTATTAATTGATAACACACTCATCATTACGTGATATGATATATATGGTAATTAATTGACAAAACTAAAATTTAAGTGTAGAGAAGCTTCAAGATTAACTAACAAAATTCAAACTCAGTATTTATGGAAAGGTTATATATACGTGTGTGTGTGTGTGTGTGTGTGTGTGTGTGTGTGTATGTGTGTGTGTGTGTTTGTGTGTTTGTGTGTGTGTGTGTGTGTGTGTGTGTGTGTGTGTGTGTGTGTGTGTGTGTGTTATTTTCTTTGACAAAACATATCTACTTTTAGTTAGATGTGATAGTGTACAGTCTGACAATGCTCTTAAACACAGAGACAAATATATATATTGGATGACGTCACACTCACCATATAGCGCCAAAACATATCTGTGTATTGGATGACGTCAAACTAACTACATAGCGCCAAAATATATCTGTGTATTGGATGACGTCAAACTAACTACATAGCACCAAAATATATCTGTGTATTGGATGATGTCAAACTAACTACATAGCGCCAAAATATGTCTCTGTATTGGATGACGTCACACTCATTATTCAGTGACAAGAAAAGTACAAGGAATGACTGTATATATCCCGCATTCTATGAAGATAATTATTTCTGATAGTAAAGATATTTTTTATTTAGTGATGCTATCTCTGCTATGTGACGGCATCTCAGTTCAGTGAAGATGTCTCAGTTCAGACTTCGTTATTCAATGAAAATATCTGTATTAAATGAAGTTATGTCTCTTCATTGACGATATCTCTATACAGTAGAGATGTTGCTATTTAGTGAAGATATCTCTGTTAAATGAAGATATCTGTGTTCAGTGAAGATATCTCTGTTCAGTGAAAATATCTCTGTTCAGTGAAGATATCTCTATTTAATGAATATATATCTATAAAGAGAAGAATGAACTCCAATCTGAAGAAAAGAATATTCATTCAAACAAGTCACTCTATTACACGATAAAGCCATAAAATAGAGTGACTTGTCACTTTTGATAAATAGTAACATTCTGCGCAAACAATATGGCGCAGATGTATAGAAAACACGAAGAAAAACGCGACTATTTATCTATTGTGTCAGTTGATTTACTTGACTCTATCGTGGAACAGTAAATCAAAGAATTTTAAAGTCGAGGATCAATTGCTTTTGTTATGTGCGCATGTTGTTTTTATTGTTGATAGTTGACGAAGAGGTTGAAATCAGTCACGTTTCCATGAAACATTTAATCAAGGCAGAGGCTGACCTTTGCCATATTGACCTTGCGGTAAACACTGACTGCTTTCAGACTTGTTCAGTGTCATCGTAACAAATAAAAGTGGTTGACTCCATTTTACTGCAAAGCACGTGTTTCATTTAGAGGACGTCCCTGGCTTTTCTGTGGTACACAAACTTGCATTCAATGTCGATTAAAAGACAAGGATTTCCACTGTAAAGAGCATTGTGAAATCAAAGTGTTGGCACTGATTTGTGGCACACTGGAGACACACTACACATCATCCAAACAAATGCATGCAACTTACCGACAGTTACCGACTTGTACCGACAGCTATCGACATTTACCGACTTTACAGGAGGTAGGATAAATTGATAAAAGGAATATAGCCAACCATACAAAATAATTTCATTGCCGCGAGCTCGTAAACAGTAATATTATGGCTGTCTACAATTTTGAACGGAATTTACTTGGGCGATTGTGTGAAACTGGTGTCCCGTTTCACATAAATGCTTGCTGTTTTGTTTCGGTTAATTTCTTTTTTACCACAGCAACAAGCAAATAAGTGCTTAATTTATATTGTCTCTACTGCTACTATTACTACTACTACAACTATTACTACTACTACTGCTGCTTCTGTTGCTACTACTATCGCTACTTCAGTAATATAAGTAATTATAATCTCAGCGTAAATAAACTTATTAAGCACTGTACGTCATTTTGTCATGAACACGTGATATTAGATCCAGAAATCGGACAGAAACTAACAGACATTTTCCTTGGACTGTTTTGGTAAATGGACAACAATGCAAACAATAAATAATAAAATTTTAAAAAATAAATTAAAATACTCAACGAAACAAACATAAATTGGCAAAAAGTTACAGCCACCCCACCCTCTCCATACACAACGTTTGCCTTAGGTCCTTGATTAAAAACACAACATACAGTAACATTTTTTTTTAACTTAAAACAATTGATCAATGTTGATACGGTATCGCCATTTTAAGGAAACAAATATTCCTAAGTTAGTACATTATGTGCTTTCATTGAAAATTGATATAGCTTCCAGAGAGTTCTGTTTTCTGGTTCCTTTCGTTTCTAGAGAGTTCTCTCTTCCCATTCCATCCATTTCTGTGTGTGCCTCGCGCTCTTTGAAGCAATTAGTCAAAGACTTCTGCTTTGTGATTTGTCGCCTGCAATACAAATTGCACTACAAGCCTAGTTTCTCTGGAGCCGGTACTTATTGTTATTATAAGATCAATACGGCAATTGCATGATTTGTGCCATTTACAGGCAAGCAATATTCCAGCATTTTCCAGGTGTTCCGCATTTTGCTTTTCTTCTCTTTTTCGTCAAAGTGACTCACATGGAAGGATCTGGAAGAAAGAGAGTTAGAGCAAGAGTTAGAGAGACACAATGGAGCTGGAAAGATTTTAGCAAATTATAGCAAACGTATAAATTTAAATATTAAACATACATGGTTATACAGACACACAGACAACTGGCATATATATAATAGCAGATAAGGGACAGAGGAAACTGATATGTATGTAATATATATTTATGTATAGGTGTGTGTGTGTGTGTGTGTGCGTGTGTGTGTGTGAGAGAGAGAGAGAGAGAGAGAGAGAGAGAGAGATTGACATGAAAGTCGAACGTACATAACCACGGGAAATGTCTGTCTGTCTACCTACCTACCTACCTACCTACCTACCTACCTACCTACCTATCTATCTATCTATCTATCTATCTATCTATCTGTCTGTCTATCTATCTATCTATCTATATGTATATAATTGGAAAGATAGCTACTTTAAATAGAAGATAGGTAGGTGTAGGCTGCAGTAGAAAAAAAAACACAAAGTAGTCAAGTCAAAAATAGATTTATGGACATATACGTTCTAAGCAGATAGGCAAATACACACACATCAATTTGTGATTGCGCGCTTCTGTTTGTGTATCTGTCTCTCTACACACATGAATGTGGAGAGAGAGAGAGAGAGAGAGAGAGAGAGAGAGAGAGAGAGAGAGAGAGAGAGAGAGAGAGAGAGAGAGAGAGAGAGAGAGAGAGAGATTTAGCAAGTGTGCGATCTTTTCGGTTAGTCGATTCTCCTGAAAGAATCTGGAAAAAAATGAGATTTAAAAAATGCAAGAGATAAAGGGGAGGAACCGGAGATCATGTTCACAATACTCTCCTTCGCAAAAGCTTGTAATAGATGTGTATTTAAGTGGGCTCATCAATATATATATATATGTGTGTGTGTGTGTGTGCGTGCGTGCGTGCGTGTACGTGTGCGTGCGCATTTAACAATATTACAATATTAAACTTGTGTAACCATGGACTAATGAAAGAATGACTGTAAGGACACTGAGATAAAGTGATACACAAACAGATGTCCACATACAGAGGAGAGTAACAGAAAGATATATATATATATATAGATAGATAGATAGATAGATAGATAGATAGATATCGCTCTACATGGTTAAACAACTCTCCTTCTCATACAAGCAAACATAGAAGCATTTCAATATTTGCATAGATTTACCTATATATATATATTTACACACACACACACACACACACAAGCACACAGAGAATAGATACAGTGTATATACAATCATGTTCATCGAAATTTTAAATACGCACACAAAGTATTATCCATCTATGTTAAATGAGCAAACATAATCTTGTACAAATAAATACTTCTGAGTACATGTGAGATTAAAAGTGCTAACATACCATACCTATCTGAATAGTTAAGTCGTTCTATATAGATTAAAAGTGCTAACATACCATACCTATCTGAATAGTTAAGTCGTTCTATATAGATTAAAAGTGCTAACATACCATACCTATCTGAATAGTTAAGTCGTTCTATATAGATTAAAAGTGCTAACATACCATACCTATCTGAATAGTTAAGTCGTTCTATATAGATTAAAAGTACTAACATACCATACCTATCTGAATAGTTAAGTCGTTCTATATAGATTAAAAGTGCTAACATACCATACCTATCTGAATAGTTAAGTCGTTCTATATAGATTAAAAGTGCTAACATACCATACCTATCTGAATAGTTAAGTCGTTCTATATAGATTAAAAGTGCTAACATACCATACCTATCTGAATAGTTAAGTCGTTCTATATAGATTAAAAGTGCTAACATACCATACCTATCTGAATAGTTAAGTCGTTCTATATAGATTAAAAGTGCTAACATACCATACCTATCTGAATAGTTAAGTCGTTCTATATAGATTAATGCAGTCGTGCGGAATTCACTAATCACTTCCAAACTTTCGGATATCGACAATGCTCTTAACAAATCTTCAACTTGCAGCTGCTGGGATTATGCCTCCGCTGACTCGTACAGGGAATTGTTACAAAGTTGTTTTTCATGTAACGTCCTCGTTATTCGACGCTCTCAGCTGAAGTCGATAATTATATCCTTCAAGATTGTGTCGCGTAAATTAAGACATTGATTATTTCTTACCTCTCGTCTGTTTAGGCAATTGGGTGGAAAATGTCGAGCCTTACACCTGGCGAACATTTAATGTATCTATCTATCTATCTATCTATCTATCTATCTATCTATCTATCTATCTATCTATCTATCTATCTATCTATCTATCTATCTATCTATCTATCTATCTATCTATCTGTGTCTGTCTGCCTGCCTGCCAGCCTATCAATCTGTCTGTCTACTTACTTACCTACCTACCCACCTACCAATTTATCTATCTATCTTGTCTATCTTTCTATCTATCTATCTATCTATCTATCTATCTATCTATCTATCTATCTATCTATCTATCTATCTATCTATCTATCTATCTATCTATCTATCTGGTTAACATCTGGACGAGAGTACCACAAAGAGATGGTCCATTTGAAATGTATTGTCTTACAAATACTACATTGAAATATCACGTGCTTATATTCCATATATATACAGAATTAATTTGAAGGTGCATGAAATATTTGCCTGAAGTTTCTTTATTTTGTAATTATTTGTTTTCACCTGAACATTGCACCTCTTTTTATGATATGCTTACAGATTTCTATTTTCTTTAATTTTCATTGTGATAAACAATCCGACAAACTGATCGTATCAAGGTTTTCTAAGAAGTGGTAAAACAATAAAGCAACATTCTAGATCTCCATTATTTTGAAATGGTCCATTTAATTTTAAGAAATAAGATTTTTTAAATAAAAAACATTGACTTGGTAACACTCATGTTCTATAAATCGGTTCCAAAACTTTTATTCTGATTGTTACAAACGTATCTCCACACACATTCAAGTAACTCATAAACTTTAAATATAGTTACTAGAAAAGCACAATCAATGTAAATAATGCAATCTCCACACATAAGTAATGGAAACTATAGTAATATATGCATCAATACAATATATAATCAATAATTAATTATAAATAAAAAGTTTAATAAAAAAATTTCGAAAGAGACATAAAAAAAGATAGACAATGCAAGACACTACTAGAAAGTGTTATACAATTAATGATTGAGATAAGACTGCTTTAGAAATATCTATAACACTAGTCAGATGTATCTACTTCTAGCTCTGTTTCTCGTTAAATTCTAAGCTCAACAAAGTTTACAACAATTGTTGTCCACATTTACTAATTTCAACATAATAACAGTTAGTTTAACAATTTTGAACAAATGTGTACTCATCCCCGGACAGAGCCTACCGCCTTTATGTGACGCCTACGACACCTAGTTAATAGATATGATAATTATTATTTAATTAATTATCCACATCTAATTACAAATGATGAGAGTCTGAATTTATTTTATTAATAATTCTCCAGCAGACACCACTCGTCTCCCTCACTTTTCGGAAATGCAGGCGCTGTAAACGTTTTATCTTATCCACAACATTAAAGACAAACATTTACCGTCACACAAGATTTTTGTAGGTGGAAAACGTCTTACTAAAGGAGAAAACAAATCCGTCTTTTAATCTATATTTAGTAAGACTCCAGTCACAAACTTTCGTCTCCAACATAAAGTTATCAATATGTATAAGAAGGCCAATAAATTTAACAATAAATATATTAAATCAACAATCAAATATACATATAACAAATACAATGAAACGGTTACTTGACATCAACATTTCCATGGAACTACTTTTGAATAATTTTAATATCTATTCAGTCATACATCCTAACACACAATTCAATAGATTAGTATCAAATCACAGGATAGTTCTTATCATAGAACAGAAATGGAGTTATTAGAGATCTTTTCCGAGGGTGTCCACTATTGTTTGGATGCATGCCAGGTCAGAGTTACTCTGTAGTGTTCATTTACAATACTGGGATTTACTCTCTGGAGAGTAAAAAGGCTACTCTTTCAGTCCGTTACCTGCAAGCTGAGAGGTGTGTATTATCATAGACGTGTAGTGACGATAATATTCTCATAATTTAAAGAGACCCTCTTTTAGTTTCCAATAACCTGTCGCACACACAATGACCTAAACACACAATGACCTAAACTTTCTAAAGTGTATACACTATGACCCAAATTAAAATCATACACGCCCTGAAAAAAAATATTTAATTTTACAAGCATAAACTCTATGATCCAAATATTTACTTTCTAAACCATACACACCATGACCCAAATGTTTATTTTCAATAGTGTGTGCACCATGGCCAAAATGTTTATTTTCCTAAGCATACGCACAATAACCCCAATATTTACTTTCAATAACATGCTCATCAAAACCTGAATATTTTCTTTCATAGTGTATGTAAAGGGTATAAATATCCAGATTGAGTAAAGTAAAGTTTATTCTTTTTTAAAACTTTGTATGTCTTTACAATATTTTACATTACCTTTTAGAAAAATAATCATTTGTTGGATGAGAAGTGTGAAGTAAATAACCTTTTACTATCCAGGCAGGCAGTCTTCATTCTAGCCTTCTTAAAGCTTTCTTTATATTCGCCCTAAAGCATTTACAACTAATGTACTAGTTATACCCTTTATTCACAAATGCCTACATGTATACACATTAAGTAAGAATATTATTTTTAAAAATATTTTCTGGATCTTTTCTGTCACTTTGTATTCAGAGACAAACAGTAACAGCAATATAAACGGGGAGTATTTATTAACTATTGTAACACACAGTAAAGGCAATATAAATGGGAAGTATTCATTAACTGTTGTAACACACACAGTAAATGTAATATAAATGGGAAGTACTAATATAAACTGTTTTTAAACATATACAGTAATATCAGCAGTATAAGTATAAATGATGTACAAACTGTTTTATAACATGAATTATAAAGGCAAATATGAAAAGAATATACTTATTGAGAGTATTTTCAAACACACAGTAACTGCAAATTTTAAGTATTTATAAACCTGTTTTAAAACATACATATAATTAATGACATTGTCGAGATTGACTTTGGGAGTAACAGTAGTTAGTAGGCTTGGGGAGGGGGGTAGGAAAAGCGACTGAATGAACGAATGTAACATTGGTCGAAATTGACTTTGGGAGTAACAGTAGTTAGTAGGCTTGGGGAGGGGGTAGGAATAATGACTGAATGGGTGTATGTAAATTCATTGGTCGAAAGTAAGGTTGGGAGTGACAGGAGCTAGGAGGATAGAGAATGGGGTAGGAAGAGCAATTGTAATGTGACGTCATTGGCCTTGATTGACTTTGGAAGTATCCGTAACTAGTAGGCTGCAGGAAGGGTTTAGAATAGTGACTGAATGAGTGGACGAGACGATTCCTGGTTTGAATACATAGAAGACAGTGGGAAAGAGTTCCGTTTGAATGTGTAATAAGCAAAAGAAGGAAAATCCAAGAATTGTGGCTTGTCAATAAATCCACCCAGTCATTTCACCCCGACTGTTCCAGAACAAATACTGACTGGACGTAATACCCCTTTAGGCAATGCAAGACATTTCCATTCAATCTCCAGAGTAAATACTGACCTGACGAACATCATTTAAGCCACGCATGATATTTGAAATTCTATCTCCAGAATAAATACTGACTTGACGTTATACCCCTTTAGGCAATACAAGACATTTCGCATTCTATCTCCAGAATAAATACTGACCTGACCTGATACCCCTTTAGGCAATACAAGACATTTCGAATTCTATCTCCAGAATAAATACTGACCTGACGTAATACCATACAAGACATTTTGCATTCAGTCTCCAGAATAAACATTAACCTGACGTGATACCCCTTTAGGCCATACAAGACATTTCGCATTCAGTATCTTATTTGAATTTTTAGCTCTCGTGGCGGCGATTTTTTCCCCAGTTTTAACACACGGAAATGTGAAGGGTAAGAGCTGTAATAAGAACTGAATAGTTAATAAAATGACTGATTACTTCTTTAAAAATACCTTATAGAATCACATGAATAGTGAATAAAAAGACTGAATACTTCTTTAAAATATCTTATAGCATCAACTGAATAGTAATTGAAAAGAATGATTACTTCTTTCTTATAGCATCAACTGAATAATAACTGAAAAGAATGAATACTTCTTTCTTATAGCATCAACTGAATAATAACTGAAAAGAATGAATACTTCTTTCTTATAGCATCAACTGAAACACTTTTACAAATAACACAGAATAGGAGACAATGAGCATAATTATTTAGGAAACAAAATCTACAGAGTTCTAGAGACAATAATTATTATTCTATATCTGAGTCAATGCAAATTATCAATTTCTTTGCATCGACTTTGTCAATGTTCGTTTTTAGAACTGGTCACTTTATATAAAAATTAATCAGCACCACACTTCAGTTTCGACTGAGATAAAGTCAATCTTTCCACATTAAAAATCAATTTAACGTCCTGCTATAAATATCTTTCTGTGGTTGAGTAAATTTGCCTCTTCCTATTTTAAAATTTAATTGTTAAATTGTCAGGATAACCCGACTTTGAGCACCCCTTATGATGGTATATTTGAAAGAGTCTGAGTTGAAGTGAATGCTCGAGGTAAGACTATTCTAGATTTGCTGATGTAATGCAAACTAATGAGTAGTCTTTATTATCCAATGGTTATGATTTATGAGAATGAGACCAGCCAATGGGATAAGATTAAAAAGTTTACTTTTGTTGTAGAAAATTATATTCTCTGATCACTTGAATTTGGAGTGGCAAAGAAAAAGTCCGGTTTTGAAAGGTGGCCGTTAGCTTGATGGTGTTAGTGCTGACTGATTAGTGAGAATGGACTTAGAAATATTTCATGTACTTTTGCTATTGATATGTTATACTTGTGTTTTAATAAGATGTATTATATGTGTAGACTATTGTTCTTACACGTTTTTGAACAAGGCTGCACACATGTAGCTTTCTAGGCTGACATTGTTGTGATATGCCGTATTTATTTTGCCATGTGCATATATCTGGCTAATAAATATGGTTGCAGGAAATTGTAAGTTGAGACTGGAATGTAAGATGGAATGGAGTTATAAAATGATAAACTGGAAATTTAGGTTTGCTCCTAAATTATATTTTTGTGGTGAGCAAGAAGAATCTCCATTTGCCTATTTTTCACATGTTATATGAACCTCCTGGTTAATTGTTTGTAAACTGCTACAACTGACCCTGATAAAGGTTGGAACAGTGTGTAAGTGTAAGAAACACTGCATTCTACTGATATGTGGTAGAAAGATTTGTTGACTGCCCGAACAATTTCTAGTGTAGGGAAATTGTTGGACATTACTACATTTATTGTTCTGTTTGAAGGAGTTGACATGATGAAAAGAAGTGTCCAGGTTAACTCTAAGTAACGGAACAGTGTTTTTCACATGCAAGTGACATGCATGGAGCTGATAAAATTTAACTGATGGACTGTTAAGACTGCGCTGAATTAGGTTATGTAAGACTATTATTACTTATCTGTTATAACTCCATTTATGTCTTCTGATAAGACTATTGGGTGATTTGTATTGACTCTATTGTTGAATTGTATTTATGATAGACTCTTTAATTATAACATTATCTGAACGTAGGTTCATAGAAATATTGATGTCAAACAATCTATTTGATTGTATTTGTCATGTATATTTGATTATCAATTTGTGTAAGAAAGTCAATAAATTTATTTTGATAATTTTATGTTGGAGAAGAAAGTGGGAGGATGGGGGCTCGCTAAATATAGATTAAAGACGGATTTAGAGATTATGTGACCTTGAAAGTTTATCTCAAATGTTGTGCAAGCGGGAAAATGTTTACAGTGCCCATATATCCACCAAGTCAGAGAGACTAGTGGTATCTTTTGGAGAATCATTAATAAACTAAATTAAGATTCTCATCTCTAGTAATTAGTTTTGGATAAATAATTAAATAATTATAATCATATCCATTAACTAAGTGGCATTGTGGTCACACTTCCCTTGTGCTTGTGCAGCTAGTTTCAAACTCTTTACTTGTTTTCTTTAATTTAATAAATAATAGACAAGCACAATCATGAAGGACGTTTACATTACAGAGGTAAGAAAGAAAATAAGACGATTATTCTACAAATGCATGACTGTGCACAGCTGTTTTTCTAGTGTCAAACGGTCAACAGGTACTCGTGGCTTTAAGTTATTCCGCGTCAGCGGTTTCCTGGGTAGACGACCGTGCAGACATGGAAAGAGGCAAAAAGTCGAGGGGAAGGATAGTCAGATCAGTAGTCTAATAGTAAGAACGTTATCCTCATGTTCCAACAAGATCAATATTAGTTTCCTTCTTGGATTAAATCTATTTGATAGTGTGGTCTTTTCCCCCTAGCTTTCCTGCTGTTACTTAATCAGTACATGTGGTTATTATAATTCAAATCTGATTCATGGTCAGTCGGCCGAGCTGCTGACTTGAATTATTGTTCTAAAAGTGTTACAGTGTATCAGGAGAGGAGTAGGTTTTTAGGAACTTACACATATATATATTTCCAATTTTTAAATGTTGTAATTCTAAGCATTTTTAAAAATATTATTTAATAAAATTTAGTATTGTTTTCTACAATGGTTGGCCTTTCCGTCTCATATACTAAACTTAAATGGATTTTAACAAATACAAGATTTCTAAATGTCCTATGTATCCTGGATTTTCTGGGTATTAACGAATATACTGGTGACGCTCCCACGCTTTTCAATGGTGATTCTCCCCTGTCAGTGTTTCTAGTTTAACGTCCCGATGTAGAATGACTTTACACGCAGGGTTTTCCTTAATAATTCCAGTTCCACACTAAATTACTGTGACCGGTCAATATCATCCTTAGTCACTTGGTTACTGGTTGACTTGCAGATCGAATCTATACTATTTGTCTCATCTATCAGTCCTCGCATCACACCCATGGCCAGTGTTACCTTATCTCTAACATCTGCTTAATCCTAATCAAGGATTGGTTCAATCATCCCCTTTCAGTTGTGACGATTAATCCCAAGGTCAGTAACTTCGCCTAGTACTCGCTCATTCAGGCCCGCTAAATCCTTTTTTTTTTTTTCTGAAACCTTATGATGGACTAATACTCCATGACATGCGCTAATTACAATTTGCTTACCCGTGTACTTGAACCACACACACTATCACACTTGAACATTGCAAAGATAAAAATTAACGGAATTATTTTCCACGTATGAGAATAACGTACAGACTTATAATACTTAATATTTACAAAAGCAAAATATTCTACACCTAAAAATATTTCTCAAAGTTGTATTTTGATACTATAATGTAAAACAGCCAAAAGTGAAGAAACACAAAAACTTACATTTGATCAAGATAATGTAAGATATTTGAGCTAGTATCTATGACAATATTCTGCACTGTGGTGCGATTATATTGCCAAATCATTTCCTCTGCGAGTGTATGTGGTGTGTGTGTGTGTGTGTGTGTGTGTGTGTGTGTGTGTGTGTGTGTGAATGTGTTTGTGTGTGTGTGTTGTGTGTGTGTGTGTGTGTGTGTGTGTGTGTGTGTGTTTGTGAATATGTTTGTGTGTGCATGCACTTGCTTATCCTTCACGAGGTTTAAATTATTATTTACATAAATCTTTTATTTATGTAGGGGCGGTGAATTTGTGCATTTATAATGGGTGGATGGAACCATATACAATTAACACATTAAAACATACCTTTAAATCCTTATTTTGAGAAGTCTTCAGTGTGGAGCATATTGTTCAGTTCTGAGATGAGTTATATGTCAGTTGAGTAATAATTAGACTGGTGACGTGTTTGAAATTTGACGGGATAATCTTGTTATATAGAGTCTGACAAAAGTTATCTGGCCTGCAGGACATTGAACAATTATTCCTTTTTTTTTCTAAAATCAGTTATAATTAACTGTAGATCTTAATAAGAACTATATCCCCAGGAACCTGCTAGCACAAGAATATGTTAGCGTAGTGTTCATTTTCACACTACTATGTGTGAATGTGTTTGCGTGCGTGCTTGTGTATGATGTACAGCAGAACATGCCAGGACCTTGTTTTACTATCGATGCAAAGTATTCTTGAAGAAATCGGCCACTGCTTTGGGTGCTTTTGTTTTATAACTGGTGCTCTTTTCGGTTATTCCACTTTGGCAAGAAAATGTATTTTTCACCACGCGTCTTTAAATCTTGGAAATGGTTTTTAGAACGCAGTCCTAAAACGTGAAACAAGATCGCGTCAGCAAGCTCTAATAAGCTTAAAAAAAAAAAAGAAATGTGTGACACCTGCATAATCAATCATAAATTAATAAACTGACTGGAGGAGGGGTGGGGGTGGGACAGATGTAGAAAGAGCAGAGCTGGGAAGGAATTTGACACTGTTCAAGACGTTTTGTAGAGACATTTAGACGTTGCCCATGGGGTTTTTTTTTCATGTTATATTCCATATTTTACATCAGGTATATGAGGTTTCGTATTGGTTTTTCATTCTTTATTTTACTCCAAATATATTGAGTTTTGATTTTGTCTTATATTTTACACTAGGTATGTGGTGGCTTTTTTCGTTATTTTATACAAAATATGTGAGCTAAGTTTTTGTTTTATATTCCCTATTTTACACCAGATATTTGGGATTTGATTTGTTTTATATTCCGTAGTCTAAGCCAAGAACGTTTTTTTTATTTGATATTCTTTATTCTACAACAGCCTAACTTCTCGACTAATTTAAATCGTAAAAAACAAACGTACAAAAAGCAAAATATGCAAACAAAGCAAAACACAATCGGTACAGACTTAATGAATAGAACTCCAATTGTATGAGTCCTATTGGGATTAGAGGTCACAAATGAACAGGGTTCCACTTTTATACCCCCAAATCCTTTAAATTATTTTCTTAGAACAATTATCTCAGAGTCATACCCTAATGTAGAACGCTTAACTCCTGTTTATCATCCACAATCTTTCAGGATAGGAAGGCCTCCTTTCAACCCCTTTCAGGAAAGTATGTCATACTTAAATCAGCTCAAGTGAACCAAATGCAAACCAGAAAAGCAAACATGAAACCCTATCATAATTTATAGGCAGCTTTAAATATTTTATCCTATATATGACAATTCATTTGTCAAGTGGGCTATTCCCATGTTCGCCATTTTCAGCTATCTTATCATGTAAAAAATAATTAGTACAAAATTAAAACTCAATCTCTCAATAATTGATAACTTGACAAGATACCTTCCTTAAGGGTGATCCCTTTTAAATTGAAAGAAATCAAATTGTTCCTTCTTTTCTAAATCACACAGTCTTTTCCCTTGGAGATGATAAGATGTGGTTGTCAAGTTGTGTATTGACAGCAGCTTATTTACCTCTTCCTTTACACTGCTCACAAACTGTATCCCATTATCAGACAACACTTCATGTGGAATTCAAACATGTGCACACACTAATAACTGTTTCTATCTTTCATAATGCGATAGCTTCTGGTTATCAAGTTGCATAATCTACACTAGTGATAAATTTGAATTCCCACTCACATATGCTGGTATTATTGGTCCAATCAAATTGATTGTAACATGTTTGAAGGGCTCCTCGATCAAGGAGACATCCCCATATTGTACTTACTTCTGCACATGTTTAGTTGTTATGGCTGACACATGCCACATGATTTACAAAAGTTTTAATGTCTTGAAACATCCTGGCCAAAAATATATGTCGTAATCTGCTCGGTCGTGTTTTCTTCCCCATGTGACTACCTATTAACCCATCATAGTCTAATGTCAGGACATCCCGTCTTTTAGTTTTGAGTACTACCATTTATTGTAGCTGGCTTCCTTTGTTACCCTGGGTACAAAATTTCCCTTTCATAAATATACTCCACATGGCCACCAGTATTTTATGTCACCCATTTTTCATTCTGCAAATTTGCAGATGTGGCTCAATGTGTCATCTGTTTGCTTCGATTGTTTATAGTCAGCTGGAAGGGTGTTTAAAATGGGGTGTTTTTTTTCACAGATAATGGTCGACTATCTTTCTGTTTACTACTGGTACGTGTTTCCACTTTGTGTACTGGTGCCAGTTGTGTTACACATGTTTCTGACTGAGAGTGTATGATTACAAAAATGTACCCTAGAATTCCCTTAT
The DNA here is from genome assembly GCA_028829895.1 of Sinotaia quadrata. Classification (NCBI taxonomy): domain Eukaryota; kingdom Metazoa; phylum Mollusca; class Gastropoda; order Architaenioglossa; family Viviparidae; genus Sinotaia; species Sinotaia quadrata. The sequence continues at coordinate 108,351,663 of CM054181.1, read as the reverse complement.
ACACAGATTCAGTCAGGATCACAGCTTCATTGCGCGCCAGTGACGTAATGCATTTCAATATGCACCTTTGCTATTCTTAATGTGTCCGATGAACCATTAGCATATGCAACCAAGACAGCTTCACTTGTGTAAGCATCTTTGCTCACAAGATTGGAATGTAAAAGTATGGGAAAATTTGCAAACTGTATCGAACAAAAGTCTACCTCCTGTCCCTCTACCTACCCTCTTGTCATATTGACTGGCAGCTTGTTCTCTCGCGAGATTTTACTAACATTGCACACTCGGTTACTCTGCCTACTTCGAGACACGCACTATGCGTCCCACTTTATTCCCAGAAAACAAACATGATATTGTGTTGTCACTTGATTTCTACTTTCTAAGTTTCCATACTGCATTCTGACATCTGGGGCATTGCTTTTATCACTTCCACTCTGGCCATAGGCGTTATTCCTTTCATTCGCACTTTCACACCCAACACTTGGTTGAACCACTCTCAGAACAGTATTTGTTCGGGTTTGCGTGTCTGTGTATGGGGTGTGCTGTATCATATCATTCTGTGATCTTTGCAATTTGGTCTAATGTTTTACTTTCTTACTCAGCTAAAAATGTGACCAACTCTGGCCTGCAACTGTCCATAACTTTTTTCTTTAGTGCATAAGTCTCTTAATGCTACAACATTTTTTCTATCACTGCCATAATGACCCATTTGTCGAACAACGCGTGAAACTGCATTTGTGTCTGATTGTATGCCTTCTGCGCATCATGGAAAATCTTTCTGTATCATTCGATGGAAATACGGAAGCAGGCATACAATGTCTTCTATAAAAGTATGTGATCATTTACGTGATTCGTCGGGTAGCATTTGGTAAACGTCATGTGCTAGGCCCGTGAGAAATACGGATGTATATAGGGGTTGGGCTTCCCTTTGTGACAACACAACATGATAACTTATACTCTAAATCTGTGACACAAACATTGATCTACATAGGGGTCAAACCTGACATGTAAGTTTATTTCCTTGTCTTAATAAGCAGTACGAATATTTATATATGTTTAGTTGCTTGTCATTAATAAGCACTAGGAATATTTTATGTGTTTATTTCGTTGTCTTTAATATGCATTTTCATGTTTATTTGTTTGTCTTTAATAAACACTAAGAATATTTGTATATGTTTATTTCCTCGTCTTTAATAAGCACTAGGAATATTTTTATATGATTATTTCGTTTTGTAAGTGTTCTCATATTTTATAAGTTTCGAAAATTTAAAGGAATCATCTGTTTCACTACAATTTAAAGAAAGCACCACCACCACTTCCTCTACCACACCACCGTCATCTTGTTCACCACATCGCTTTAACATCTCCTTCTCCCTTTTCTTCTTTTTTTATATTGGTTCATCTTCTGCTAAATTGTTATCTCTAACGATGACAACGGCAAAGTTAAATGAACGAATATATGATTGTTGTATGATGGGAAATTATTCCCATATATATATTTTATATAAATTTTCATTTGTGGAATGAGTGCGTATTGCGTCCTGTTTACAGAGAAGGGAAGCCCTGAAATGAATGAGAGACATGTGTAGAAGATTTAGGGACTGGCGTTTGATGTCTGCGGTGTTTGAAGTCTGCGAGCGCGGCGGTCAGCGTGTGGTCAGTGTGTACGCTTAGCGGGTGGTTAGAGTTGTTAGAGGGACATAATCATCTTAGAGCTAATGAATTGAACAGGTCAGAAGCTGGTCTAAGCAGTGAAAATGTTATCTTCACTACTTCCTGAAATATCGTCTGAGGGTGACGACTGAAAGGGTAGTCCGCCCCAAAACAACACTGGGTCGTATATGAGAGAAGAAAACCCTGGCTATATAGGTAAAAGCGTCTTTGTATTTGTGTGAATGGTTACGTTTTATTAGGATGTTATATACTATGTTTTATTTATGAATATATTAATATTCTTCCTTTCAGAGGCCTATGCCAAACTTAGTAATTATTAATCGAGCACTGGACTGGACACTTAGGCTTTGCAATTGTTTGTGTTGCAGGGTTTTTTCTTGTTATTGTGTATTCTCGGCTGCTCGTTTATAGCTGCCTGTTGTTTGCCTGTGTGGCTGTGCCTGTGTGGCCGTTTTACTTGTCCCGGCTGAATTGGGACGTGCCGCTCTATTGGCTGGAAAAATTCAAGTCTACAAGACTGACGTCATTTCTGTGCTTAAGCTAAGTGCCTATCCGGAAGTGACTCTAGTACGATGAACTGGCTAAGGATGAACTTAATTTTCTAAATCTTGTTAACTTTCTTTTTATTAAATTTCTTGTTATTATTTTAAACGCGTGTTTGTTAGTTCTATCGTTATTTTCGTAGTTCAAGTGATAATGTAATGAATACGTCTTGTCCTCTGTTCGTTAATTGTAATCATTATATATATATATATATTATTCATAAACATTAAATCTCAGCTGAATCTGAGTTGGGGGCGGAGCCAAATTGGCGACGTACCAGTATATCAGCGTAACAGTTGCAGATATACATATTTAACCAGTGACCCATGCACTTGTAGATGTCTTGTATCATAACTAATTATACATAGTTGGTATAAGTCATTATTACAAAGTCACACCAGAGTATAGCGGCGACAATGATCAAATAAAAAAGTAAACGAAGGAGGAAGAAAGAAATGGGGAAATGAAAGAATGAAGAGGTATTTTTGTTTTTGATGTTTCCCATTCATTTTTTCTGCAAACCGAGAATCGAAACAAATAACAGGCTCACTGATAGGTCATGAACCTCGTCATCATTTGCAGAAAGCACTGTTCCAAGAATGGTACACGCAATATAAAGTAATAATGGATAATTACGAAATACATTTTGACTAATTGTCACTACTTTGATTTGCTACAATATAAACGCGTATAAAACCGCCTCGTCTCCCTATCCCATGCCACACGTCGCATCTTCAAAGGTCATCTTTAATTTTCTTCCTTCCGTGCAGGTATCTAAAAATGCGTCACTTCCGGTTTTCGTTCGCCTTCCTGTCCCGCTTTAATCAAATCTTTTTTGATTTATTCTTAAACTATAACCGAATGTGATTTATTCTTCTTTCTTTCGTGCGTAGATCGACACCGCTAAAAATATCGAAGGTCCACCACCCAGCCTAAATCACGTGGGCATGGGGCTTCCGTCATTTTACTGTCAGACTTAATCATTTTTGCGTTGTGCGGCTTTCGATCAACCCACAACGGCTTCCGTCGGATGAAAGATTCTAGTTACAAATTGAAGAGCTGTTCCTGGTGAAAGAAATGTAGGATATGGTGGCTGCATTTTATTGTTAAGCTTCCCTACTCTCCCCCCCCCACACACACACATTCACACACACACTCACACACACTCACACACACACACACACTCACTCACACACACACACACACACACACACACACACACACACACAGACAGACACACGCATACTGCAGCAGGTTTTATGTTGTCTAGAATCTGTCGTACATGCTTGTGAAGAAAGAGGAGAGAGACACTGTGTCACATTATAACAGTATGACAGTAAATGTAAAAGTACCTTGTTGGTCATAGTGAATTATAAAATTTTAAAATAACACGAGTTAGCGTTATTAATGTATTGAGCATACGTTACAACCTATTTGTTAACTGTAATGTTATTTGATAAAACTGCGTAACATCTCTCGCTTTTTTAAAACAGAACTTTTAAAACAAAAGATAAATAAGCATACAACATATACATTCAATAATTGTTACATAGCCAATTACACCTGTGTGTAACTCCCTATTTATTATATAGAGTATCAAATCTTTGTATTCGTCAAAAATTTTATCTATCAATTTAAGTCTGTTAATAAACTAGAGTACGATAACTAAGAAATAACTGTACTGTCGATTTCAACTTTATTATCAAGTCTACCTGTTCATAACTTTTCCTGGAGACCAGCGTTCCCTCTATTATTTTTTTCTGTGTGCGCAGAACTGGCGGTTGTTTAAGCTTGCTACTAAAACTTGTGCATGGAATTTTGAAACTGCTGCGCAGCATTTCTAATGAGCTGTGCGGTCGCGCAGCGATCACCTTACAGAGAATATTGCTAGCGATTTTTAATATCTACTTTGCATGTATTAGTCCATCATTTCTTCTGCCGACATCTAAGACCCATCTGTAAAATTAAAAAAATGAGAAAATGTATTACGTTGGGAACAATTAAAAGAAAAATACATGTGAGCTATGATTGATCCAGTCCAGACAATATTCATGATGCATTTCCTGTCATAAAGAGTCGATATTGTCATGTGAAGTGAATGTGGAACGCATGCACCTGTACCTGGTTTGCGGGATTCATCATTGTCTCTCCTGAAGCAGATTGCTCTCTTGAGACTCAAAGTTATCTCCCCTCACTCTTTGTCCGTGGACATGCCTTCCCTTTGCATGGTGAAGGGACGACCGGGTCTGTCTCTTTATGTTGTTTGTGTTTTAATTGCTTTTGTTCACCGGATGTTTCGTTGTGTGTGTGTGTGTGTGTGTGTGTGTGTGTGTACTTTGCTGTAATAAACAATGTGTTGACTGACGTCATGAAGCGTACGCTAATGCATTAAGCCTACACATAGAGACCTTGGTCGACAGTTAGTTATTTCACTCTAGCTCTTACTTTTTCGATCTGAAGCTCACTAATCTAAAGAGGTACTAAGACAGCAGTCAATTAAAGAGAGGGAGAGGGAGTAGTGTTGCTTGCATTGTGGTGTGAACGTAACACTTATAGCCATGTCTGCACAAATACTTTACTTTCTGATACCCGGCTGAATATAATTATGTCCTGTTGGATCAATATTTAAACAGTCATATTAGTTGTAAAGTTGTTAAGTTGACACACATCTGTGCTAGGCAGGTGCCCCCAAAATAACAAGTGCCTGACTTCTAGAACCGACTGATAGGTAGGTACTCACAATCTGACATGCATTTTCAAGAAGTGAAAACGTAGGGTCTTCCAAAACCGACAGAAGTGTACTCACCAGAAAAGAATGACATCTAGAGACACATATTCACCTCTGTTATTTGTCACCACAAATTAATGGGGGGAAGATACAAATTCACCGCTGTCCTTTACGTCACACAAAATAATGGACAAGACACTAATTCACCTTTGCTTATTAAGTAAAAACAAAACGTTGGGCAAGACCCACAGAAACTTGACAGTAACTATATAGCATGAGGCCCACCTCATGAATCGTAATGTCGTAGACACTCTTAGATGAGCTGTGATATTTTCCTCATTAAGCGGAGTAGACTAATTTCAATTTTGTCTCCTGGTTCACTATGGTAAGTCTACATACTATTAGAAATAGATATGATGCATTGAGACAGTCGTGTTTATTGTCTAATCGATTACGCAGTTTAACTTCTGCATAGGACGTAATTTCTCCAATCGATTACGCAGGTTAACTTCTGCATAGGACGCAATTTCATCTGCTTACACTAGCCTGACGTCAGCTGACGTATTATTGCGCGGGGTATGTAAAGGGCGACAAATGACTGAGTAAATTTAGTCGAGTGACTTGCCTAAGTGATTTGAACGGATGTATCAGGCATGCTTATAGATGCAGCTTTTTTCCGGTGTGTCCGTTGTGTTTTGTGTTATTGTAGCGTGTTTGGAAGCACGCGTTGTACATGAATGTCAGCACGTGTGCGGTGAGGTTTGTGTATTGAGTCTCGTGAGTGCAGTCAGACGAGAATATTACCATGTGATGTACGCAGTGAGGAGTGTATTTCATGTTTTGCATTACATGTTCTGTGAGGTGTGTGCTGTCCTGTATTGTGCAATACAGGGAGGGCATGTTGCATGAGAAGTGTAGTGTGTACAGCGAGGAGTGTTATTGTCCTGTATGTGCTATCCAATGCACGCAGTGCCGAAAAGTGAAGTGAGGCCTATATGTACAGTGAAGAGAAGTGAGCAGTGATATGGGTACAACTGTAATATTTATGCAGTGAGATGCCAATTGTTGACTACGTATTTAAAGAGCTTTCTTTATTTCTCGTCCTTATACATCAAGGTGTGGTGCAGGGTTTTCATGAGTACAATGATATGTATACTGATATCATGGGTAAGCAGTATTGTGTGCACAACTGTTTATTTATACAGTAAAAATATACATGCATGCCTTCATTATGCAGTGAGTTGTTAACTGTTCTATTTTTGTCCAGTTTGTGTTGCTTCTGTGTGTTTTGTTGTCTTGTTTTAGCAATGAGATGTGTATTGCTGTCCTATGAGCACAGTGCGATGCTTTCTGTACTGCTAATAAAGCCAGACCAACACCTTTGATGATTTGGATACATTGTTCAGCCAGTTTTTGTTTGTTTGTTTGTTTCCAACTTGGGGAGTGTGTTGTGTGAGGCGTATCAGATAACTGTGCACGGCTCATTTGGCAGTTGTCCTTATTCGCACAAGTAGAGGTGAGTAATTACTGAAGATTCTTGTATCCTGGATTAATATTAGCTCGTATAGTAAATTTCTTTGAAAGGAACCTGCATAGTAATTTAACGTTTATTCACAGTAACGTAATATCAGTGACGAGCTATATATAATATACATTTATTTGTACAAGCGAAAAGAGAGAGAGCGAGAGAGAGAAGAAAGGATGGGGGGAAATGAAAACATTAATCAAAGAAAGAATTAGGAAGAAAGCATTAATGAAAGTGGGAAAAGGCGGGAAAAAATGTATTAATAATTATGGGGAAAGCAAACAGATAACATTAATCAAGGTGGGAGGCTGGAAGATGGCATTAATCAGGTGTGGAGTGGAGGGGGAGGAGGGCAATGAAGACAGCACGGGTGTGGAGTGGAAGAAGTAAGATGGCATTAATCGGGTGTGGACGGGATGGAGGAAGATTACATTAATCGGGCGGGGAAGGCAGAAAGACAGCATTAATCAAAAGGTGGAGGTGGCAGAAAATGGTGTTAAGTTATATTGGTGGGTGGGTGGGCTTAAAGATGGAACACATATATACAAATCACAATGTCAGTGTACTGAGCCATACTTCTTGGGACACAAAAGTCGACGTCAAATGGTGTGTGTGCTTGCGTACGTATTTCATTATGGAATATATCTAATTAGAGCACATCAAAACTCAGTTGTGAACAACTGCATTTCATAACGTTTTTATATTTGTAGGTAGTTTACCCAAACGTGGTGTTTTCTAAGAGGTGTTGCGTTTTTCAAAGTGTCGTGCCTTGAATTCTGTTGTTTTTTTTTTGGGGGGGTTTGTTTTATTTGGGGGGTCGCTTCCGACTTCCGCCGATTTCGCGCCATTTACAGAGCTCTTTATCGTTTATCGTTTATCGTTGTATTATGGGAAGAATTCATTCTAAGTTCGTACACTGAAAATTGTGTTCTAACGAAGGCGCCTGCATTTTGTGAATGGATTCATTTGTAGTTCGTACACTGAAAACATATATTCTATCAAATGTTCATAATTTCTAAAATATATTAACTACTGACAAAATAAAGGAGAGGGGAGCTCTCTTGTGTTTCTACGAACTTGAAAGTATCCATTGACAAATCATTCACTACAAAAGTCCTTTAAAATCGGCGATTAGCACGTTCGGACCATCGACCATTCTATGCAGCCATTTCAAATCAATAGTGCAAATGTACTCTGTGCAAACCTGTGTTGTTATCGCCATGATCAAGCTGCATGACTAGTGTCTCTCTTTGATTTGCCAATAATAAAATAATATTTTTCCGTTATCAACCTTCCGATCTCATGATAAATGCATTCGTCTCGAGAAATTTGCATTAATCACTCCACCCGCCTCGAGTTCGAAATTTTGTCGCAGAATTACGAAATAATGAATCTCCTTCCTGTTAATATCTCTCTTTTTCTTCCATTCTCTCTCCTTCCTGTTAATATCTCTCTTTTTCTTCCATTCTCTCTCCTTCCTGTTAATATCTCTCTTTTTCTTCCATTCTCTCTCCTTCCTGTTAATATCTCTCTTTTTCTTCCATTCTCTCTCCTTCCTGTTAATATCCCTCTCTTTCTTTCCATTCTCTCTTGTTCTTTCCTTTCAAATAAAACTCTCTCTCTCTTTCTGTTTCAATCTCCCATCTTATTTCTCACTGGTTTTCTCTTCTCTCTTACTAATCCTCTTTCATTCTATCTCGTCTTTTTTTGTCTGTCTTCCTTTCTATACCCCACTCATGTTTTTCTCGACATCTCTTTCTTTCGCTCAAACTCTCACTGTCTCCAGCCTTTTTATTCTTTCCATATCTTTCTTTCTCACTCTCTAATTCCTTTTTCTAGTTCTGTTTAGTCCTTTCCCTTCTTCCCTTTCTGCCTCCCTCCTGGATTAATGTTCTTTTCTCCATTCTGTTTTCTTTCTCTTCTACTTTTTTCTCTCTTAGTCTAATCTAATTAATCTAACCCTCTTAGTCATTTTATTCCCCCCACCCATCTGACATTACCTCTCTCCATCATTTCTCTCTCTCTCTCTCTCTCTCTCTCTCTCTCTCTCTCTCTCTCTCTCTCTCTCTCTCTCATTTTCTTCTCTTTCCGTTTATACTTTCTTACTTTCTCTTTTTGTCTGATCCTGCCTCTCTCCCCACTTCTTTTTACTCCATTTCTCATCTTCATTCTCTCCCATTTCCTTCTCATCTTCATTCTCTCCCTTTCCTTTTCATCTGCATTCTCTCCCTTTCCTTCTCATCTTCATCATCTCCCTTTCCTTCTCATCTTATTATCTCCCTTTCCTTCTCATCTTCATTCTCTCCCTTTCCTTCTCATCTTCATTCTCTCCCCTTTCCTTCTCATCTTCATTCTCTCCCCTTCCTTTCTCATCTTCATTATCTTTCTCACCCTCTCTTCGCTGCGTACACGTAGACTTAGAGCAATATTCAGCGAAGAAACTCCTACATATGCTGCACGAGGCAGTAGCGTGGAGACGCTGTGGTTCTATTCCTTAATTAGAGCACGCATTCACGTGTGTCGTCGTGCGCGCGCGTGAGATTCGGATTTCATTCGCCCATGTGTGACGGATGCGTCCTGAGTAAATTCACCAAGCAAACGGCGCCACGATTGCTCTTGTCTTATTATTTCACGTTTCGGAATTGTGGAAGCAAAAACTTATTTCTCCTCAGCTATTGTTCTGCTAGCTCAGCCTGTCAATCATTGTCTTTTCATATTGATTTACATTGTTTCCTTGCATGAAGGTCGATATTTGGGAGGAAATAACTCCGTCTTCTTCTTTCCTGTATTTGCACAGCCCTCTCCGTTAGATGATTATCTCCTCTTAGATCCGATTAATTTTTTTTTTTAAACTTCAGAACAGATTTGTTTCGAAAGTTTATGCTATTACTATTTTTTTAAAGGGGGAGGGGGAAGGGTCCATGTTGAAAACGATTTTGCTGCTTCTGTTACAGGAAACAGATTAAAAGAAAATGACAACTGAAGATTTCGTATTTACGTATATTAGTAATAGGAAGAAAGTACATATACTCTTTTCGGAAAGTAAGCATATATATTTGTTAATTTTCAGACCCTAAGGATTCTCTCCTTTTCCAGAAACGAAAATAACACCGATTTTTGTTGTTGTTGTAAATTTAGAATTAAAGCATATTTTCATTTCTAGAATTTATAAAACATATATTCCTTTGAAATATGTAACATCTCGGCTTTCGACAGTTAAACTCCTCTATCTTTTTCATGAACTAATGCCTCACTCTTAGTTATACGTCCATATAACGTCACTCTTTATTATAAACCTATAACATAATTTTTTATTATAGGCCTATAACGTCACTCTTTATTATAGGCCTATAACATCATTTTTTATTATAGGTCTATAACGTCACTCTTTATTATAGACCTACAACGTCACTTTTTATTATAGGCCTATAACATCATTTTTTATTATAGGTCTATAACGTCACTCTTTATTATAGACCTACAACGTCACTTTTTATTATAGGCCTAACAAGTCACTCTTTATTACAGGCCCATAACGTCACTCTTTATTGCTGGTCTATAACATCTAATATCCTTTCCAAAATATACGATCTCTCTCATTTCAAGATCTGAAACAAGTATCCTCATTTCCACTGAGGTGTCATTCATTTTTACATGTAGAACACCTCTCTCTCCTTTTTACAAAGAAGACATTGGTTATCCTTTACGGAATTAAATACTGTTCCTTAATTCTAAAAGAAGAAAAATTCTTTTCTTTTCAGAAATAAAATAAAAGCAGCTATCTCCTTTTCAGAAATAAAAAGCAGCCATCCCCTTTTCAGAACTAAAAATGTCTGTCCTTCTTAGAACTAAATCTCTTTCTCACTGATAACTAAAACCTCGCTTTGCTTTTCTAGAACTGAAATATTTTCTGTCCGGAATGAGCTGCAACTGGAAGCGTATCAAGTCTCTGTAAAATTAGCATTTAGTCGATCTAAAAGTGAAACTAATCAGTCAGTGTATGTACAAGTGGAACTTAATCAGTAAGTTGATCTAAAAGTGGAACTTAATCAGTCAGTTGATCTAAAATGGAACTTAATCAACCAGTCGATCTAAAAGTGAAACTAATCAGTCAGTGTATATACAAATGGAACTTAAATCAGTCAGTTAATCTAATCAGCCAGTCGATCTAAAAGTGAAGCTCAATCAGTCACTTGATCTTAAAGTTAATCTATTAGTGGAACTTAATGAATCATTAAATCATTAAATCATCGATTTAAAGTGAAACTTAATCAGCTAGTTGATCTAAAAGTGGAACTTAGATGACCTGAAATTAGAACGACGATTTAATCTAAGAGTTAATCGACTAGTGGAACTTACTGAATCATACGATTTAAAGTGGAACTTAATCAGTTACTTGATTTAAAAGTGCAGTCAGATGGATTTAAAGTTGAATTTAATCAGTCAGACCATTTAAAGTAGAATTAATTAATCATAAGATTTAAAGTGGATCTTAATTATTTAGATGATTTAAATTTATACTTAATCAGAAGGCAGAGCAGCAATATTTTAAAAAATATGCTGCTATTATGTACTTTATTTAAAGTAATTTAGTATATAATGGGTGAAGTTTTATATTTATAACAGTATTCATAATATATTGAGAGCAGATTTATATTATTTTTATTAACATTATACAGTTTATTATGCGAGGTGTTTTAATATTAATTTTATTAAGCCTATTCATTATATAACGGGGACACATTTTATAATTATTACTTTTATTATAATTATTCATTATAATGCAAAAAGTTAAAAATGACTCGTTATGTAATAAAAATATATTAATTTTATTAACATTCTTCATTATAGAATGCGAGACCTTTTATATTCATTTATTTAACTTTCTTCATTGCCACGTGAAAGTAGTTTATATTATTTCTGTTATTATTATTCATTATATGATGCGTTAGTTATTGCTCTTATTGAGGTTTACATTCTGTGTACTAACCTGCTTTATTTCCTTTCTTATTTTTTTTAATTTTCCGGTAGAGTTTTCAACGAAAGGATAATAATGATGTTCAAAACAAGAATGTGTTTTCGCTCGAACTAAAGGTGTTAAAATGTGACTATATCTCTTAAGCCAGGAGGGGGTAAACGCGTTTGTTTTTAGTGAACTAGACGTGTTAAAGGTTTGTATATTACTCATGAATTTGTGGATGGTGGGAGGGAAAACAAGGCTATTGTTCTAGAACTAGTGGTGTTAAAGTATATTTATTGCTCTTATGCTAGGAATGATAAAGCTTGTTTATTGTTCTTGAACTGTGTATATTACGGTCAGTTTATTTACAATTGAACTATGTTTGATAAAGTGTGTATATTTCTTGAACTGTGTATATTACGGTCAGTTTATTTACAAGTTGAACTATGTTTGATAAAGTGTGTATATTGTTCTTGAACTGTGGATGTTAAGGTCAGCTTATTTACAGTTGAACCAGGAATGATAATGTGTGTATATTGTTCTTGAACTGTGGATGTTAAGGTCAGCTTATTTACAGTTGAACTAGGAATGATATTGTGTGTATATTGTCCTTGAACTGTAGATGTTAATATCAGTTTGTTCACATTTGATCTACGCTGGATAAAGTGTGTATATTGTTCTTAAACGAGGATGTGAACGTGTCTGTTGTTCATTAACAAGGGTAACGTCTGTCAACTGTTCTTGAACTAAAGGTATTCATTCATCCAATTGCTCTTGAACTAAGTGTGTTAAAGTCAGCCAATTGCTCTTGGACTAAAAGTGCAAAATCTGTCAATTTCTTTTGAACTGAAAGTGTAAAATCTGACAGTTGCTCTTGAAGTATGGGTGTTAAATTCTTTCTATTGCTCTGATATTAGAGGATTTAATAAAGTGTTTATTGCTCGTGAACTAGTGTGATACAAAATGAATTACTTTTCTCTGTAGGTTATGTGTCTTTTGCTCTGTGTCTTTATGAACTACAATGATGCAGTGTCTAAACTTGCTAACTTGCGTTATGTGAAGTCTGCTCATTACTTAGACCCTGAGCCAGCAAACAACAGCTTGAGATCACATGGCATAGGGCATAGGCATTCCAACAGTTTTAATCCTGGACACAAAATATACACTGCAGAGTAATAACCAACCCATAATACAATCCGTGTTATGGATTCAGATTTGTTCCTGCAGCAAATGCTAACAGATATGACGATGAGTAGTATAGTAGAGTTGTCTGTACTTGCCTCTCTCTCTCTCTCTCTCTCTCTCTCTCTCTGCAGTCGTGTTCAAGGCGTGTTCCAGCGTGTCCTAAAAAAATGATACAAGATGAATCTCCTCTGCATAAAGGAGGCTATCTGCTAAGATTTCCGCCGGCCATTCACTGTAGCATCAGTGTTATTTCTCTATTTACAAAATTTAGGATTGTTACCATTTTGCGATTTAAAGAAGAGAAGTCATTCAGCCTTGATACTTTTAACTTACTTACTAATAGACATCATTATTCTCATTTCGTTGAAGATAAACTATAACACCCCTTTAATTCGAGAAATAGGGGCTTCTTTCAGTTAGTCTGCAAAACCAAAATGAAGCGCATCTTTACACTAGTGGGTGTTCCTTCAATTTACCTGAAAACCGGTCAAGCATTTTCAAGAGTCCCGTCCGTTCGGGCTGATTATTGCCGTCCCCATTAACAGCACGTGTCACTTAAAACTCGGTGACATGTCAAACGGACTTCGAGCACTGACAGAACCTCATTGGAAATGGCAACTTGACGTCAAAAGTCAATGTTGGTTTTTGATTCTCTTTCAGTTTGTTTTTGACCCTCTTCGGTTTGTTCTTGAATTCTCTCCTTGGACTGATTAAGAGCATAAACCCGCGTCAACGTTGGTTCATTATCTTTTGTATCGACCCAACATCTGACGATGTGAAAATTGAAAGCAAATTCTTGAACGTTCGCTCTTGCTTTGACTTGACATCGAAAGCACTAAGTGCAAATCCCGTTCTCTTGTGTCGATATTTTGCTACTTAAGATGTTCTCCTTTTGAAGAATTTCTATAACTGGACTCGGACTGTTGTTGGATCAAATGGAAGCATAAAGAAAAACTTAAAATAATACTTGTAGTCGAGGAAACAATAGAACTATAAAAAAACAGAAAAGAATAAAGAATGAAGGGGTGGGGGGGTGGAGGAAGGGAGAAAGAGAGTGGGAAGGGAGAGAGGAGGTGAAGGGTGAATGAGAGAGAGAAACATTATCAGAGAAAACACAGAGAGACGAATAGAATGAGAAGAAAAGTGAAATGGGGATTTCAACGAATATATAAACAAATATAATCTCTCTCTCTCTCTCTCTCTCTCTCTCTCTCTCTCTCTCTCTCTCTCTCTCTCTCTCTCTCACTCTCACTATCTATAATTTTCTACACCACCCTAGTAATTAGTTATGATTAATATTATTATTTAATCATCCATAACTAATTACAACTGATGAGAATCTTAAATTTTGTAATTAATAATTCTCTGGAAGACACCACTCGTCTCTCTTTCTCTCTTGGCGGATATGAGCATGCTGTAAACATTTCCTCTTTTCCACAATATTAAAGAGGAACATTTACCATCACACAATATTTCCATAGGTGGAAACCTTCTTACAAAAGGGGAAGATAAATCAATCTTTTAATCAATATTTAGCGAGCCCCCATCCACCTATTATCTCTCCAGTTATTAATATATGTAAGAAGGTCAATAAATTTAACACTCATTTTATATAACAAATACATTCAAAAGAGCGTTGACATTTAAATTGCTTCACAAAAATATTCGACTAATGCTAGACAATCATTCAAAATCTCCTAGCATAGACATCAGCAGTCAAATGATCATATTTATATGAGAGTGGAATTTTAGAGAAATAATTATAGCCAATGTATATAACCTTTTCAAAGATGGCTGCTATCACTAGCAAGTGTTCACAATCACGTGGTTTGCAAAAGGTTACTGCATTTCTTATTTAGATGATTGTCCTATGTTCTCCTTCTAGGCATGTTAGACAACCGTTCCAGAATCTTCAATGCACTCACCAAGTTTTCTTTGCGTTATCAAGCACATCAGGAGGGGTGTTCTCGAATTTTCGTGTATGCTACTCAGCACACCACGAGGAATGTTCAAGATAATCTCAAACCCAATTCACAGGAATCAAATTACAGCAACACGTTACTGATAAGTTCAATGACAAAGCTGGATGCACACACCAACGTGATCAGGTAGAGTACTTCAGTAAACCTGAAGTGAAAAATGATGCACTTTTCTCTGCAAAAGTCAAATTAAGGCAGCGCTAAATTTCAGGCATATTTCATCTCTATAACTCCTTTCTCTCTTACATATATTCTCAAGTTACAAATCCTGCAACAATTTCGTTAGCCCGACACACACACACACAACATAAAAAATATAGCATCCATCAACATTCACAAGTACAATATAAAGCATAATCAAATTAGTGAACATAGAAATAATGGTTCATTTACATAAAGCATTCTCCGTTTCAAATCATAGATCAATAGCAAATGTGTACGAAATATTTGTAAGTCCATTTTTTATCAGTCAGTTAACTTACCATATACTAAGGATTGCTTTTATGACCAGACTCGAGTTTCGTCAAATTAAAAGTGATTAGAATATAGACTTTCTTTTTAAAAAAAATAACTTTCAGTCCATCCCGTTGGATGAATTTGTTATGAACAAGTGTGAGACTATTAGTCAGAAAAATTACTCATTAAGTTGGAACTTGTTTAGATCAGCAAGTTTCTAACACATTCTCCACATTAAGTTGCTTACTTCAAAAATATCATCATAAGCAGTGTTCAAGTTCGGGTCATATTAACATTGGCAACAAATATATAAATATTAAGTATGGAAATAGGGATAGGCAATTGTACTCTGCCACACTATCTATCTATCTATCTATCTATCTATCTATCTATCTATCTATCTATCTATCTATCTATCTATCTATCTATCTATCTATCTATCTATCTATCTATCTATCTATCTATCTATCTATCTAACTATCTATCTAACTATCTATATATCTAATTTAAACTTGTTGGCTGTTCAGTCTGTCTGCTAATCTACATGTCTTATTTCTATTTCTTTCTGTCTAGTTTTAATTGTTTGCTTCACTTATTAATTTGTTAGTTCGTTATTGTTTGCCTCATCTATCTATCTATCTTTCTTTCTTTCTTTCTTTCTTTCTTTCTTTGTTTGTTTCTTTCTTTCTTTCTTTCTTTCTTTCTTTCTTTCTTTCTTTGTTTCTTTCTTTGTTTCTTTCTTTCTTTCTTTGTTTCTTTGTTTCTTTCTTTTTTCTTTCTTTCTTTCTTTCATTCTTCTTTTCATTTACTATTATCTGGTATTTGCGATAAATTAAAATTTCGCCCTTGCAAACAACGAATGATCGATAAGGACGAAATAAATCAAACATTGTCCAGGAGCACTTAAACACATTGCTTATTTTATTTCTTTATTACACAGAATCAAAGTATAAATACATTTCTGAACAAGTGAAAAAAACAATTGCATTTATAATTGAAACATTATTTGTTACGCAGAGCATACAAAATACATCAGCCGCAGTCAAGCAGCCATTTCTCAGCGAGCTTTTCATGTTCAGTAATGTCCCGAAATGGTCCAATGATTTCATTCACTAAGAAATGCATGTGAGATAAATATATGTTAGTGTGGTGTGTCAACGAATGCGGGTGTGTATGTGCTTGTGTTTATAAGGGAGGTGTGGTGGTAGAAAGCATCGAAAAATATTCAAATGCACTTGAATTCAAAAGAACAAGATTTTGGGATTTTGTTTGCTCTGTTGCTGTCGTTTGCTGAGAGTGAGAGTAGTCAGGTAAAGTACCATGACAAAAGCAAACTGTTTTTGGTATGATTAATATTCAAATTCTCGTTTTATAAGAAAGAAAACTGCGCTAACTAAAACTTGATAAACAAAAGGGAATTCACCTTAACGTTTGCTTCTGTTTTATTTTCACTTATTCGAATTTTTAAAAAAATAAAGTCTACTGATGTGTCTGTTACACATGCAGTTGACAAGTCACGCGCTGGAATGGTTTTCGAGAAAAATACATGTAAAAGGGCATATTTGTATGGTTTTGGATTGCTTCATACTAAACATCATCGCCACAATTTATGAAGCAGAGAAGACAAAGGATTGACAGACGTCTTAGGAAAGCCATATACATGTCTCTAGCTTCTGACAAATTAGCCCACTCTGCTGATCTTCTGAGGGTAATTTTGCTTTGTTTGTTTAAAGGCCTCAGTACACGGTAAGACATTTGTCTCACAAGGTTGTTATATGAGACATGTCTTGCCGTGGGCGGATAAATGTCTTACGAAAACATCCCTATGGCAGGTCTTATGAGACTGTCTTACAGTTTAGAAGCTGTTCTAAGACAATCGTAATGACGTCCAAGTGTCTTAGCCAATAGTAAACCTTCGTCAAATCATGTGACTCTGAGTACAAATATAGAAACAGAGAGGAAATGGTGACAATTACATTGGGATAAATGAGCAAGATGGTCGAGATTTACAGGGAGGAGGAATGTCTGTGGACGTCGGTTCCACAAATTATTTTAATAGAGAGAAAAAGCTCCATGCCCTTACGAGAATCTGTTGTGCTAGGAAATAAGTGGATCATAGTTTTCGGTGAATTCTGTAACGCCCATGGAAGCAACCATTTTGCATTATCGTATACGTGACATTGCTATAAATGATATGAAATCGGGGCTAGATATATTGTTTATTAGAAGTGTTATGTGACCTTGTTTTATGTGACTTGTGTTATGTGACCTTGTTTTATGTGACTTAGAAGTGTTATGCGACCTTGTTTTATGTGACTTAGAAGTGTTATGTGACCTTGCTTTACCGTGTACGGATAGTGCAGAAAAGGTATTATATGCCATATTTTCCTAAACAGTTTGTATTTGTTTGAAGGATATCATATATTTGTGTTATAGATGTGTTGTATTCATGTATAATATTTTGCTTTTGTGTGCTAAATGTTTTATATTTGTTACAGATATTTTTGTGGTTTTGTGTGTATGTATTGAAGTTGCCAAGGATATTTTACTATGTGTGAGCTAAACGTACTGAAATCGTTTAAAATGTTGTGTGTATGTATTGAAGTTGCCAAGGATATTTTACTATGTGTCAGCTAAATGTACTGAAATCGTTTAAGATGTTGTGTGCGTTGTGTATCCAAGATGCGTTGTATTTGTTTAAGACAGTTTGCTTGATGTGTACTAAATGTGATGTACCTGTTGAGCACATTTGTCTTTGTCTGCTAGATGTATTGGATTTGCTTAGGAGTTTCACTTTTTGTAGGCAAGCTGTCTTGAATGTCTATTCTTGTTGAAACTTTAAGGTATTTGTCTGGAATATATTGATTCTGTCGTGCAAGCTAAGTTACGTTTGTTTTGGGATTTTTAATTTCATTTTCTTAAGCTATATATCATGTGTGGCTGGAGAGGTTCATATCTATACTAACTGTTGTGTTTGCTGTGGTTGTTTTAAGAAAGAAGACAGCAGAAATTGCGATCTACTTTATTAGTGACAGTGGAGGTTAAGCCGAAATCAGGCAGTTAATGAAATAATATAACAATGAGTCCGAAACATCAGTCATTCTAATGAATTTTGAAAATTTATAAAATCAATCGTTAGTTCTTTCTTCTGCTGTGTGGGGTGTTGTTTTTTCCGACATGTATTTCACTTGGTTTCGTACATTCAAGTACACTCACCCACCCACCCAACACCTACACTCACATACGCATATTATATTATAAACACAAACACACACACACACACACACGCACGCACACGCACACACACAAACATACACACGCACACACATGCACACACACAAAAACATACGCACACACACAAACGCACATGCACACACATACGCACACACGCATACAAACACACACACACGCATGCACACACACACTGTCACATACATTTGCAGAACCTGTCATGTAAGTATTGATAATCTCACTACTCACCATATCATATCTTTATTTTTTCACTTAAAAACACAAGTAAACACACGCACGCACGTACATAACACACAAGCTACCGCAGTATCTGTATCGTTTTAATCACGTACATACATACGTACACATAGTTGCACTACAATTGCGCTGTTTTTACGAGTTTATTCAAAGAATACAAACATTGAAGTGTAAATCGCATTAAAAAAAATATGCCACTATACATTCTTCATAAAATTTAATGTATTTTTTTTACATGGCAGAGGACGTGTCTTCCAAAACATAATCATAATACATAAATAAGTTCACAAGTTTCGTTCTTGTTAAATTAAAGTTAATGTCATTTCGTTCAGTGTACCTACTTATGTCCTCAATTTTCTCTTGAGTTAAATTAATTTTGTACTTTACTGCAAGTCAATCAAGTCAAATATTATAATCTCAATTGAATTTAAATTCACGTCACTCAAGTATATCACAACAAATTAAACTTTAGAAACAGTGAATTTCACGTCACTAAATTGGTAAAGTATTATAGAAAAAGTTATTTTAATGTCACTAAATTGGTAAAGTATTATAGAAACTGAATTTAACGTCACTAAATTGGTAAAGTATTATAGAAAAAAGTGAGTTTAATGTCACTAATTTGGTAAAGTATTATAGAAACAGTGAATTTAACGTCACTAAATTGGTAAAGTATTATAGAAAAAAGTGAATTTAATGTCACTAAATTGGTAAAGTATTTAAAAACTTCCAGGAACATACTAAGGGTATTACCTGACTTTACGAAAACTGCATATGGATTGTATGTCGCAAAATGGAAACATACATACTGCAGTAGACATGCCAGAAATAAAATATAAAGTATTCGCAAAAACACTTTAAAACATCAAATTATTCATTGACAGCACACTTATTGAGTAGCTTCCCTGTCCGTCGGTCCACAAACAGATGTACGGCCTCAGACCAACAAAAACTTTGTGTCTTAATGACACATGCACTCTCCATTCTCAATCACTGATAAAATGGCGATCTCTCCATGCAACATGGAGCTGACAAAATGGCGATCTCTCCAAGCAACTTGGAGCTGACAAAATGGCGATCTCTTCATGTGACTTGGAGTGGACAAAACCCCACCCAGGAGAGAGTCAAGAGGAATCGGATCAGAACGGAAGAATCTCCGACACCTCAAAGCTCAGTCTGCAAGTTTTTCAGCGGGCGTGGACAGGCACTGAGAGAACGTCAAATGGTTTCACTTCATTCTCTGCTGCGACTTGCGTTTTGGAACACACCCTGCACAAATTTCATAACATCCAAATCGGTCATGTTGGAGTTCTGGAGCAGATCATGACAGGTGGGCAGATGATGTGCCACTTCGTCTCGAGTTATCACTCAGTTATCAAGACTGGTGGTAATGGATCTGTTCAATGTTTTCCTCTGTAGAGGGATGTGGACTGGCACCTGAATCCTCCTTCATCACTGACACTTGTTCGGTTGTTTTGGGAACATGGTATGCCATTCATATATATTCCGCTGGTGGTTAACGAAATAATATGTTACAATGTATGTGTTCAGAATCGACAATGATTAGTGTCCCTTGCTAGAGCAGTCCATAAGAACCACACTAGTGCCTGCTGGCTTTTTTTTTATGTTGTGTGCATAGGTCTGTTGAAAGATTGACTGCCACAGCCGAATATAGCCTATAATGTAATCACCTAGGGATTTCGTGCTTTACCTGCGCGCAATTCCACCGTACATCCAGCACAAGTCTTAAAATAGTATATTACGGACTTTTTTTTTTTTTACCTCCTCATCGTAGAAGCCTTACGACTGTCAATTAGTGTATATGTGCGTCAATGAGTGTAATAAATACATATATATGTATGTGTGGGTCTGTGTAAGTGTTGTCGCGCATAGGTACATGCGTGCGTGTGCGTACGTGTGTGTGTCAGTGATTGTGTACTGGGTATTCTGATTTCACAGAAGAGTGACTAGGCTGGTGATTTAAATACAACGGAAAGAAAGAACTCACAAAGGAAGGCCTTGGAATCTACTTAAGACATTTTTCTTTCTTTTTAAGTTGGCGGTGGTAAGGGAATGGGAAAGTAAGTTATTTCCCCTTTATATTCTTCTTTTAAACAAAACGATTATATTTATCACATGTTTGTATATTGTAATACTGCCACTCTTCCAATTAAGAGTAATTTTCTTCACATTTATAAGAATTAAATGCCTTAGGTAATATCTTTGCTTTTGCTTTCATAGGTCGTCAAGTTGTCTACCTAAGCCCTTGTTTCATGGAATACAAACTTACCATGACCAATGGAATCCTTGAAGAAATAGCCTACCCTATCTCGTGTTGTTAGATCAATGTGAATGTAAAGTTCTAACAGAAACAAACGTGTTAATAGGTAAAATAAACGTCAAATACTATTTTTGGTTTTAAAAAAAAATTGTTGAAAATTATATAATAATTCAAGTTTCTCTTTCTCGATAAGGGTCTATGTTTCTGTTTATCTTTCTCTCACTCATTGTAATTACTGTACACACTTCTCTCTTTCAGTGTAATTCATGTACATACTTCTCTTACTCATTTTAATGATTGTACACACTTCTCTCTTCCAGTGTAATTCCTGTACACACTTCTCTCACTCATTTTAATGATTGTACACACTTCTCTCTTTTCGTGTAATTCATGCACACACTTCTTTCTTTCAGTTTAATTCATATACACACCTCTTTCTGTGTTTAATTTCTACACACACTTTCCCAAACAAATTAAACAAAAACAACAAGAAAACTCGAATAACACACAAACATGAAAAAAATGTTTTACCGGGCATAAATGCTCTCCCTAAATGTGTGAAATTATAAAAGTGTATCCATTTTTTCCACTCCATAACCTACCCCGTAGTCATTAGGCGGTCGTACAACGAAAACAATGGGGGTTTTATCTGAAAATGTGTTTTATCTCATTTCCTGCGCGTTCCATTGCTCAATCAGACAAGTGTGTATAATACCCGTTTCTATAGCAGCAGGATAGTATTTTTAAAAATGTCTTTATCTTTTTTTCCTCTAACGCATTTCAACGGGAAACGGATGTCCGGACGTGTTTTTTTCTTTCTTGGAATGATTTGCGATAATGATGACAATAGAATCTAAGTTTTCTAAGATAAGAAAAAATTGTATTAATTAAAAGAAAAATATGTCCAAGACAGTCGTCTTTGAAAATTGTAAGCATTCTAGGAGTTTAGAACTGATTTTTATCGCAGGGTGCCAGAGATGTTGGGGTGTGGTGTTTGTAAAATGTATATCTTCGTGCGTCAACTGTGTGTCAATGGTTTGTGTGTGTGTGTGTGTGTGTGTGTGTGTGTGTGTGTGTATCTGCCTGTGTGTGAAAGGGTGAACACAAGCGTGTGTGAACATATGTTTGTGACAGTCTGCGAATGCATACACAAATGACAGCGCGTGTATGTATGCGTGTGTAAGGCTGTATCTGGTAGTTGTTGTTGTTAATGTGGGGAACGCTTCCGGCTTCCGCCGCTTTCGCGTTTGTATCTGGTAGTAAATGCGCGGGAGTTTATATGCTCGTGAGTGTGTATACGTACAAGTCTATGGCTCTTGTGACTCAGTGCATACATGTACATCCTCGGATGTGAGTGTATCTGTGAGTAGGCCTATGTGTAATGCATGTCTTAAGTATGAAGGTGTGTGAGTGCTTGTGTACGTGAATCTATCTATCTATCTATCTATCTATCTATCTATCTATCTATCTATCTATCTATCTATCTATCTATCTATCTATCTATCTATCTATCTATCTATCTATCTATCTATCTATCTATCTATCTATCTATCTATCTATCTATCTATCTATCTATCTATCTATTTATCTATCTATTTGTCATGCCAGTGCCACCTCGTTAATGGCTATGATGATTATTATTAATTAATTAGTCCTCCATAACTAATTACAAGTAATGAGAATCCTAATTTATTAATAATTCTCCAGCAGACACCACTTGTCTCTCTCACTTGGTGGATAAGCGGGCGCTATAAACGTTTCTATCTTTCACAACATTAAATACAAACATTTTCCGTCATACAATATTTCCGTAGGTGGAAAATCCGTCTTTTAATCTATATTTAGTGAGAACCCATCCAACCAATTTCTTCTCCAACATAATGTTATCAATTTGTGTAAGAAGGTCAATAAATGTTATTAAATCAACATTTAAATATGCATATAACAAATACAATGAAAAAAATATTTGACATCAATATTTCCATGAAACCACATTCGAATAATTTTAATACCTATACAATCTTATATCCTAAAACACAATTCATGAGATTAGTGTCAATACAAATCACAGGATAGTTCTTTTCAGAGAATACAAAATTAGTTAGATATAAGTGATAATAGTTTTCTATGTAACCATGTCAAGTGAAGCTTCAATAGTCTTTTTGCATGACTTTCATAACAAAGTCACAAGTTTATTGTTCACATTATTGCTATCAATTCCATGTGTTTCCATCCTCACATTGTAGAACACTGACTAGCCACTATTCTCTCAAGGCCTTATGTGGTCAGCCATATTAGCTCCTTCATGTGTAGCAACAACTTTAGCAATTTCCAATAACTTGCCTTGTACCTGAAATTGTTGGATGTAGTCAGCATACTTTGCCACCATACTTCAATGGAGTATAGTGTATTCCTTACATTTACATGCAGCAGTAGACACTTCTCACATCTGCCAAAGTCATAGCAGTTTATAATCAGTAAACCAGGAGATTCCGATAAATCAAGGAAATGCTGCTTATTCCCTGTAAAATATAATCAGGGAACAAATACTAAGTTTCAGGTTTATTTATCTTTTACTACATTTTCTCTTGCATTTAAGTCTCAACTTTCGGTTTCATGCAACAGTATTTATTAGCCCAATAAATGTACACAGCAAATAAATACAGCATATCAATTTTATGAGCACATTTATTAGAAACAATGTCAAGTGTTTAGCATACTATATACAAGCATCTTAGTTCAAACATTTGCCGAAATAACAATCTATTTACATAATACATCTCTATATAAAACTCAAGTATAACATATCAATAGCAAAATGCATTAAATATTTCTAAGTCCATTCTCTCTTAATAAGTCAGTTAACTCACTATTAAGCTAATGGCTGCCTTTCATAACCAAACTTCTTGCTACTCTAAATTCTAAGTGATTAGACAATAGAATTTTCTACAGCAGGTAAACTTTTGATCTCAGCCACTGGATAAAAAATCCTACTGATTGATTGAACTGATTTTGGATTGCATCAGCAATTTCTATCATATTCTCAACTCGAGTTGTTTACTCTCACTCTGACACTTACTAAAATACCATCTCAAGGAGTGCCCAAGGTCGGGTCAATTCAACAATTTAACAATTTATATAATAATTAAGTCTAGAAATAGGGAAAGGTAAATTTACTCCACCACACTCTCTATCTATCTAAGTGTAATAGTCTTTTCTAAGGTGAAGGTGACTCTACCAATGAGAAATTTCTATTAACACCAGTTAAAATAAATTCATCTTTCTGTGGACAGGGTCTTAATGGTTAAAGAAATGCAATCCAAAGTATTGTGCCTATAAAATATTTCTCCACTCAGTTATTAAACCTATTCACGTGTTCTAGAGTAAATCTGATCTGACATAATACCGTATCTGGCGGGACAAGACATTTGACATTCAATCTGACATGTTGATCGTTCTTATATGATACATTTAGCCCCAAATTGCATGTATGAGATTTCTTTCCCGATTGAAAAATAAGGAAGGGCGAAATGTGAGAGAAAATTGAAAACAATTTAATAATATAAAAAAATATATAAATTATTCTTACAGTATACTGTAGCAGCAAACGTATTAGTTATAATTAATTAATACGAACATCTAGAAAAAGATAGAAAAATAATCAAATTTAAAAAATGGAGAAAAATCTACAAGTTTAAATACTATTGGGGATTTAATTCTAATCATAATTCAAGATCATAACTTCACAGTCCTTGATGTATTTTCTTAAAACGCTCAATAACATATATAATTTTCTTGAAAAATAACCAGTACACGAGCTCTAATTCCAATGAGATCAGTCAATATTTCTAATATTCTTGAAAAATGATCAGCAAAAATATATGAACTCTAATTCCAATGAGATTAGTCAATATTTCTAATATTCTTGAAAAATGATCAGCAAAAATATATGAACTCTAATTCCAATGAGATTAGTCAATATTTCTAATATTCTTGAAAAATGATCAGCAAAAATATATGATCTCTAATTCCAATGAGATCAGTCAATATTTCTAATATTCTTGAAAAATGACCAGCAAAAATATATGATCTCTAATTCCAATGAGATCAGTCAATATTTCTAATATTCATATTTTCTTTGTACGAGTACAATAGAGTCCACATGCTACTCGCTCAAATACTGTAAATATCTGTATTATAAACACCACAGTTACATAGGACATGGAACATCATTTAAAGTAGAAAGGAAAAGATAGACA
The DNA here is from genome assembly GCA_028829895.1 of Sinotaia quadrata. Classification (NCBI taxonomy): domain Eukaryota; kingdom Metazoa; phylum Mollusca; class Gastropoda; order Architaenioglossa; family Viviparidae; genus Sinotaia; species Sinotaia quadrata. The sequence goes on along the minus strand of CM054181.1, from coordinate 108,326,587 downwards.
GTCAGCAGAAAAATACATGAGCGTGTCCATCAGCACTTGTAGCCCTGAGCAGTTCTACATCAGCGAGTTTCGTTAAGTGATGGTTGCTCAGGACATCAGGTACAGAACAATAAAGCAAAAAACTCGACGAATACAGTAGGAAAAGGGGAAGCGAGAAAAGAAATAATTCAGTTGCCTGGCATTCCAAAATACACTTGCAACTGTACTCTGATTAAGCAATGTATTAAATAACATTCATTTGCTATGTAATGTCTTTACTGTTCACGCAGTAAGTAATAATAATGTCTACCAAATGACGTACTGATTGCGTTCCTCAACACTTACGTCACGTACGAGGAGTCTGTTCTTTGTTTAGTAAGAAATAAATCTGCATAAATGCTGGTGTATTTTCATAACACAATAGGATCTATTTCACAGTATTCTAGACTGGACTCCACGTCCTGTCCTGTGAGGCTTTAGATAGGCTTTGCTTGGGTTGCGTGCGCTTGGTAAGAATTGTTAACGTAATATATTTTTTAATTTACATTTATTCTTGATACTTACGACACACTTCCTTAAGAGCCCTAGAATGGAAGGACGGTGCAGGAGGATTTACTGCTATAAGAAAAATAATTTCTTTAACAAATATTCAGTAGGAATATTTAATTTTCATTCTAACCTTTAAGTGTCTACCAACAGTAAGCAGAACCTGTAACTCTAGGTCATGACTACAGTGTGTCTGCTCACCAGAAGAGACCTTACATTACAAGGTCATCCAAGAAGCTTTCGGATTTTCAGTCTGTGAAAATGGTTTCTACATGAATTTATGCATGGAAGTCAAAACAGATGCTCACAAAGCAAGGATAAAAAGAATTCAGCAAGAAGTTATTATGTGAAGTATCATGATTGTTATTTCGATCGCTGCGATTTTATTTTTTAAAAGTGTATTGCATAAAAGTCATTATGGTGTTCCTTTGACTCTTTTCTAAATTCATTTCTTTTTCTGTTTCTGGCTTCATTGAATTTGACTTGTGTGTGTGTGTGTGTGTGTGTGTGTGTGTGTGTGTGCGTGCGTGCGTACGTGTGTACGTGTGTGTTGGATAATTTATTAGGAGTCGGCCACTTGCGTAGTGTGATAACTGAATTTGGCTCACTTTGGCGGCAAGGTGATACGGTCGACAGTAAAGTGTAGCAGCAGTAGTTGCGATTGCTGAAACAAAACGTTACAGTTGGATACTCTCAGTCTGAAACTAGCTCCACAGGATTCGTTCGTTTAAGTTCTGCCCATATGCGAAGGAATTGAGATTTATTTATTTAGTTAAAATTTGAAATAACTGGCATATTTTGTTTCTAGCCCAGAGTGAGAAATATAATACAAGTTTATTTTCCGTCAAGTATTAAAGTCAATGGTAGGCCTGTTTCTGGCCCAGAGTGAGAAATATAATACAAGTTTATTTTCCGTCAAGTATTAAATTCAATGGTAGGCCTGTTTCTGGCCCACATGTAAAATATGCGGCAATTTTATTTATATCCTTTTATTTTTTTGCCAAAGTATTAAAATCCGAGTTTGATTGATTTGATTGATTCACTGTTTCAATTCGAACATATTTTCATCCTTTGAATTTTAAATTCTGTACATACAGAGAAACGCAAAGGAAATGCGCATTTAAATGACAACCGATACTTAGCGACAAGAAGCTGTGTGGGATTTTTTTACCGAGAGGACAACCAATAATTGACAGCCTAAATACGAAACCTGCCGTGCTTGTACTTCGTAGAGATGGTGTCCTAAAATTCGCCGTTTTTAAAAAAAAAAAAAAAATAATTAAGCATACCGATCGATACACTTACTTAAAGGAAAAGGAAACAAATTCATAAATAACATTCGTGTTGCAGGCCAAACTCGCATTTCAGCGACTGTAATTTTAACACTAACGTGATTTTTATGCTAAATTTAACAGGACGCAAACGTATAATTAGACATCAGATCGAAACACAGTGCAGCTTTTCATCTGAGGATTTACAAGATCCTTTGAAAATTCGCACTAACATTTTAAAACACGAACTTAAAGAATATTTCTTTAGAACGAATAACTCCTTAAAGCCCACGTCAAGAATACTGGACTATTGTTAAAGAATGAGGAAAATATTTTCTGTGTAGGGGTAACAGGAAGCATGTTGAAAAATAAAGAATGTTTCTTCACTAGGAAGCAAAGAGAACAAGAGGGATGAAAGCGTTGCTGGTGTTTGCAACGTTTGTAACGCGTGGCTTCGAGAGATTTCGACGTCACAAAGAGGATGCTAGCATTGTTTGATTCGGTGATTTTGAAAACTTTTCTGTAATGTGCCCAGATCTCGCGAAGATTTGAGCGTCTGGTATAATACGGTGCTTATTAAACATCGCTTATATTTCCTGTTCTTTCAACTATTTATCCTCTTCTTCCCATTTTATATTACACACAGCGGCACAGGGGACTGTGTAAGGTCTCCGCTCTCGTATTACAAGAAAATAAAATGAACCAATAGAAACAGATGGCGTGCTCCATTTCGTATGTCTAAGCTCCGAGGTCTGGCAATAGCTTTAAAAGAGTAGTGTTCCCATGCAGTTTATGTGTCTAAGAGCAACAAACATTCTTTACAACAATGTTGGAGACTTTCACAAACATTCTTTACAACAATGTTGGAGACTTTCACAAACATTCTTTACAACAATTTTGGAGACTTCACAAACATTCTTTACAGCAATGTTGTAGAGTTTCACAAACATTCTTTACAACAATGTTTGAGACTTTCACAAAAATTCTTTACAACAATGTTGGAGACTTTCACAAACATTCTTTACAACAATGTTGGAGATTTTCACAAACATTCTTAAACAAATAAAAGAAACGTGGTTCAACACTCACTCACTCACACACACACACACACACACACACACACACACACACACACACACACACACACACACACACACACACACACACACACACACACGCACACGCACACGCACACGCACACACGCACGCACAAGACAATTAAGACACACACAATTAAGACAATTATAGACTGGAAGCTTGTGGAATAAAAGTCATAAGTCTATGCTCAAACACATGGTTTATAGTGTACGTAATTGTCTTTACACCCACAGTTTATACAACAAGCAAAGGTAATGCTAAACACAGTCAGTAAAAGGCTGCAGTTTGCAAAATTGCAATGAATCTATTAACACAGCAATGCTTTCTCGATTTATCCAGTATTCATTAATGTAGGTCACAATGAACGAGCATAAGTATGCTTCAACTCAAATATTATAGCAAGTTAAGAATAAAAGAAAGTTAAGAATATTGTATGTGTATGTGTGTGTGTGTGTGTGTGTGTGTGTCTGTTTGTGTATGTGTGAGTGTTGTGTGTGTGTGTGTGTGTGTGTCTGTTTGTGTATGTGTGTGTGTGTGTCTGTTTGTGTATGTGTGTGTGTGTGTGTGTCTGTTTGTGTATGTGTGAGTGTGTTGTGTGTGTGTGTGTGTGTGTGTGAGAGAGAGAGAGAGAGAGAGAGAGAGAGAGTTACCATTATTTATTTGTGAAATTTTGCTATGATACCTGATTTTATAGACCACTCATTTACCAAGAACAGTTCGTCGTTTCCATTTGATGTAATGTTAACACCGTAAATATTGATTTAACAAAGTTATTTATGCCATTCCAAATCGAATGGTTATTGTCATGCTTACCGCTAACAGCAATTGACTAAAATGTTACGGACCTATCAACACATTTTTATTTTACCTTTCCAAAATGGTCATTTGGGTGTACAGGTTAAATATGTGCTTAAAGACTTTATTAGGACATACCGGTACAAGCCGACTTCAAAATGACTGTGTAAACTCGTTTTAAAGTTTCTCTATTCCATTAACGGTTACTTTTACTGTTTTTTGTACTGTTACTCTTAACTGTTACACTTACTTATTATTTAGTCTGTTATTTTAATTGCTACCAGTGATGATAAGTTGAATGTTCTCTTTTAACTGTTATTTTTACTGTTATACTGTTACTTCTACTGCTTCTGCTGAAATATTTTACTCATATACCCAAATATCAACGCAAGTATTTATGATAATATTACAAACACGTACTCGTTATAATGTATTATAAAATATTGTAATGTTATAAGCATAAATAGTAACATTTCCAAAGTGGAGTTGTAGCAACTCGAGCAATAAACGGCAACAACTGCTGCACAAGGAAGATCTGTGTGAACTTGTACAAGATTGTTCGGCATCGTGTACTTGCTCATCTCGATTCTAAAATCAAAACACATTACATATTTGTTTATTATTTATTATCATCTCATATTACTTTATTATTTACGTTGCCAAAGTTCCACACTTGGGGCGCAGATTAGGCATTCAGTAAAATCACTGGTACATAACATGTTTACAAATGACCGGAAGTAGCTATGCCCATTTTAAGAAGAGTTACGACCCTTTCATTCTCAGCAGACAATCGTCGGTGCTGGTAATATGGTTTTATCGATCTCTCCTTTCACGGAATCAGTTGGGTATGTCAAGTTTAAGGACATTACTGCTCTGCAAACATTTAGGGATGGCGCCCCAGATTGTTGATATAAGTGATCTCGAACACCAGGGAAGCCTATTATGACATTCGTTTAGAATTATGTAGTAATACATATTGAATATCTTGTCCACTAAGCGATCTCTGAGTAAATGATCGTTACTGTTTTGAAACGAGTGTATGTGTGTGTATATTTATGTGTGCCTGTGTGTGTATATTTATGTGTGTCAGTGTGTATATATTTATGTGTGTCTGTGTGTATATATTTATGTGTGTCTGTGTGTATATATTTATGTGTGTCTGTGTGTATATATTTATGTGCGTCCGTGTGTATATATTTATGTGTGTCTGTGTGTATATATTTATGTGTGTCTGTGTGTATATATATTTATGTATGTCTGTGTGTATATATGTATGTGTGTCTGTGTGTATATATTTATGTGTGTCTGTGTGTATATATTTATGTGTGTCTGGGTGTATATATATTTATATATGTCTGTGTGTATATATATTTATATATGTCTGTGTGTATATATGTATGTGTGTCTGTGTGTATATATTTATGTGTGTCTGTGTGTATATATATTTACATATGTCTGTGTGTATATATGTATGTGTGTCTGTGTGTATATATTTATGTATGTCGGTGTGTATATATTTATCTGTGTATGTGTGTATATATTTATGTGTGAGAATATGTGCACATATTCCTCCCATTCACTAAATTTCAGTTCTTCTTCTGTTGAAACGTACTCACGTTTAGCGACACGGATTAAAACCACGTCAAGCGTTCATATCGTGGAGGATTTTAGCAGCAGAAAAATGAGTTTACCATTCTTCACAGAATGGTCGGAACAGGCTTCCGATTTAATTTAGTAGGCGACATTTGGGGGAGTCGACGTATGTAAACTGAATAGTAAGTCGACAGATACACAGCACTCGACATCTATTAGATCGAGAGTTTAGATGGCGGGCATTGATGTATGGTATTATGTAAATTGAGTAGTAAGATGGCGGACGTTTATTTTTTTAATTTTATGTACGACATTATGTAAAGTGAGTAGTTTGAGTAGTAAGATGGTGGACATTTTATTTTTTTTTAATTTTATGTACGACATTATGTAAATTGAGTAGTAAGATGGTGCATATTGATGTACGATATTATGTAAATTAAACAAGATGGCGGATATCCATTTAAGGTAACATATTATTTGAGTAAGTAAAATGGCGAATACATGCAGTGCGCATATTATGCGAGCGGAATAGTAATGCTGCTTATGAACGAGAATAATGTCGTACAAGTTTACCTCGTACCTCAAGACTCCTGAATGCCAAATTGCGACTTGAAAGTGGTTTGGAGAGGTGGAGGGCTTCATATTTGTATTTTTACTACGACCAAGTGAATGAGTACAGGAAGTGCCGATATTTCAGCATATCATTTACAAAGTGGTTAGATGTGGAATTAATGCCTTGCACACATCACGCGCACACGCTCACAAATATCTATCTATCTATCTATCTATCTATCTATCTATCTATCTATCTATCTATCTATCTATCTATCTATCTATCTATCTATCTATCTATCTATCTATCTATCTATCTATCTATCTATCTATCTATCTATCTATCTATCTATCTATCTATCTATCTATCTATCTATCTACCTACCTACCTACCTACTTACCTACCTACCTATCTATCTATCTATCTATCTATCTATCTATCTATCTATCTATCTATCTATCTATCTATCTATCTATCTATCTATCTATCTATCTATCTATCATTATTTAAACCCAACAAAATACCATAGATTTAATCACTTGCCTTCATTCCCCTTTTCTTTCCAAAGTTTAACCAACTGCCTAAACATTCACCAGTTTAAATAAACAGGGAAATTTCAGTAGAGCAAAAATTATTTTATTCCTTTCAGCCCTCAAAAGACGTAAGAAGAATTTTGATTTTTCATTTAGTAAGCGTTATATTCGGGTGTTTGTGCAGGTATCTGTTGTAGCAGTTATATTCGAGTAGCTTATTAAGTAGTTACACTCAGTTATATTAATGCGTTCATTTCTACATAGATAATAAATAATTTCAAATTAAACAATAGTGCAAGTTGAACATGGGCAAACCAAGCAGAGTTGTGGAATTATTCTCTGTGCCTTCTCTCAGCTAATATGTAAAATGTCCTTCCTCTGTGGCAACAAAAGGCAGTTCCCAGCTTGGAGTTGTGTGAATAATAATATAGTTATCTACTGCAATCAGGTCATAACTATTCTTGACGATCTCTCTGTCACATGTGGGGTTATTTAAACGAACATATTACAGCATAAATTATCCGAATGATTAATTATCAATCTAGTTTTGAATCTGAATACAGCCATATAGCTTAATTTACTCTTTCATTCAGTATATAGAATCCTACTGCTTACGTTCTGTGGGACAAGCCATTCAATACAGCCCCATGGCCTAATTTACTCTTTCATCCAGTATATAGAATCCTACTGCTTACGTTCTGTGGGACAAGCCATTCAATACAGCAACAAGTAAATTAGTTGGCATTATCTTCTAAGTATGGTAAGGTTATCTCTCCCTCTTAATTAATTAGCAGATATCCATCAATATATGCTCGCCACCAGCCAATCCCAATTAATGGTCATTCCAAAAAAATAATTAAGATAAAAGATAAAGATAACTAAACTTTAATAAAATGAAAAATTAAAGAAAAATAATTTCAAAATACAAATGAATATGATTGAGCACGTATTACTGCCACCTCCATCCCAACCCTCGACCCTTTCAGTTCAATAGTGAATTCATAAGATTAGATTGTCAGTAGTGAGAGGTTCCAAAGTACAAGTACGTATCTCTCTTTCTCCACAATGATGAACAGTAGAGACCTGGGCTGCTGCAATGTATGTTAACAAGATCTTCACTTTGGTGATGAAGTTCCTCTCTAGAACTGCAGACTCTAAACCACAGATAAGATTTCTAGAACAATTTTAGGTTCACATGAAGACAGCAATATCAGACCAAGCTGAGCACTGTAACACGTTTCCTTAATATCTGACGTAATTATTGTGATAAATACTTGGCATTGGCAACAGAAGGGTAATAACACAGCTCTTACAACAGTGCTCCTCCAAATCAATAAACTTTCGCACACACGCTAACTTATAATTCCAAACAAATTAATAATCTTTAGCATACCACACTGACTTACAACTCCAAAGTAATTTCCATCATTGTGAAACATTTATAATAGAAGACTATAATCATCTCAAGTATCCAAAGAATCAACAGTCTGTCATTGTAGTCTTCAATGTCTTTTCTTCCCCATTCAATTACATTCAAACAAAATACATTACTTCCAGGTTATAATTTGGTTCAATTTAGTTCAAATAAACTTTACAATGTATACAAAATGGCACTTCACAACACTTTTACCGTATGATTTCATCATCATACTTATACAATTAAAACAATTAGTAATGCCACGCTTTACATCTCTGAAAAGAAATAAACATTACAGTTCATGCAAACAAATGATCATCATTGAGAAATAACAAAATTTCGTATGTTCTGGATAATAAAAAATTTCAATTATTCTTGTGAAGTCAACAACAAAACTATGTTACCATTTCTGGAACATGTTTAATCTTTCTTTTATGTATATTCTTGCATTCACAACGCAATCTCTCCAATGGCTTGGTATGGCCTGAATTAGGTAAATAGGTGGTAAAATCTAGTCACTGAATCCAACATAGTCTGAGAGATTAGACAATGAATCCCACACAATCCGAATGACTAGTCACTGAATCTAACAGTCCGAGAGACTAGACAATGAATCCCACACAATCCGAATGACTAGTCACTGAATCTAACAGTACGAGAGACTAGACAACGAATCCCACACAATCCGAATGACTAGTCACTGAATCTAACAGTACGAGAGACTAGACAATGAATCCCACACAATCCGAATGACTAGTCACTGAATCTAACAGTACGAGAGACTAGACAATGAATCCCACACAATCCGAATGACTAGTCACTAAATCCATCCTAGTAGGAGTGAGGAAAGAGATACTGACTGATGCTCAAGCGTGAGCTGGTCCGTTGAGAGTCTAGATCAGGTCTAGCAGCTTTCTTAGCAGAAGGGCCGCATATGAGAATTTAAAATCCAAATAAATATATATGTTTCTAAAATAAAACCCCTTATTATTTTCACTTTAAATCATCATAAATAGAACATTAAATACGAACACACTGGAAATACTGAAAATTAAATAACTTTGTTTTGTTTATAATTTGTTAATGACTAATTCTGCCAAGTTTAATAATTCGAAATATTTTAATATTTTCAAAGTTAAACAAATCTAATTTTTATTTTTATTTGAAATGCTCGTAATACAGAAACCTTTCACATATTAAAAATATATATAATGTACAAAAACGTGAAAATTCAAATATTACAAAACACCACCAACCTACCCGACTCACACCCACCCCTAAGTTAAATGCAGAAAAAATGCAGAAAGAGTGAATCCAAAAGAATATATGAATAATTTAAAATTGCACAAAATCAAGAGATTCTGCATTGCAGATAACTTCGATAATATGAACATTGCAGATAACTTCGGGATAATATGAACATTGCAGATAACTTCGGGATAATATGAACATTGCAGATAACTTCGGGATAATATGGGCATTGCAGATAACTTCGGGATAATATGGGCATTGCAGATACTTCGATAATATGAACATTGCAGATAACTTCGATAATATGAACATTGCAGATAACTTCGGGATAATATGAACATTGCAGATAACTTCGATAATATGAACATTGCAGATAACTTCGGGATAATATGGGCATTGCAGATAACTTCGGGATAATATGAACATTGCAGATAACTTCGGGATAATATGAACATTGCAGATAACTTCGATAATATGAACATTGCAGATAACTTCGATAGTGATAGTATGGGCAATATGAGAAATGAAGCTTAAGTCAAGACAATACAGAAATAAATGTTTCTAAATTTAAGACAATAAAATAACAAAATATTTTTCTTCTACTTGAGAGTTATGAATATAGAATTTCTCAATAAAGTGTCATAATGAGGTTAAAGAAAAACACAATAAATTACATATATGGCATAATTACGTACAAATATACAGAAAACAGAGATAAAAACAAATAAAATAAATTGTTGAAGATGAAATCAGAGCAATCAAAAATATACAGCATTCAGATTTTTTTTTTATGACGTTTCAATGAGATGAATGCATTTTTTTTTAAATCCTGCATCAATTTTCATCGTCAGATATAACTTTGTAGTTGAAAATCCTGAAACCTGATTGTAAAAGTCTATCTGTTATGTTTATTCGTAAGACGCTTTTATTAAGATTCAGTAAAGAAAATGTTTGCTCGCAAATATACATAAGTCCAAAAATAACCAGCATTTGTTTAAATAGGTCCTGAAGGTGTGTGAATTTGTTTGTATCAAGAGAATTGTAAACCGTGCATATTTCTTGATGATGATTTAATTCTCAAGATTACACTGAACGTCAATAATTTGAAGTTGAATTTCACTTGGTGTGCATCCACTCTCGACTGACAAACGTTTTTTTTTTTCAATATACGGAAGTTAGTAAATATCCGAGAAAGTTCTTCATTCAAAACGGCGGCCATGTTAATATATTCTTCGAATTTATTTTTAGGTACAGCCTGTGATTGTGAAATCACAAATCCTGTTATGTTTAGTTAATTTGGAAAAATCTTTGCTAGTTTTCATTTCTAAAGAAACGAATGATGTCATCTCTTAGGCCCCATACTAATACTGAACATCCGGTGAACATTTTGCAGCTAGATTAGATATGTGTGCTGAAAGCTCCTGCTCGAACGACAGTAAATGAGTATAAAGAACGATTATTCCCGGACTCTGATAAAAAAAAATGAAATGAAAGATTCTTCAGTTGTTTTTTTTAAAGATAGAGAATGAATAATGCTCTCATTCGCTTAATAATCATTCGCCAGCAGCATCACCAATTCGTGATCTGTATGTAAAAATGGAGTCTTGAAAATGGGTCAAATTTTAATTGTTTCAGTACTTTAGAGTTATCCACGCTATACGAAAAATAGAATTACTCGATCAATAATCTCGAAAGTTAATTTTATTCCCGACCCTTGCTAAATTTTAAGTATTATGCATATCTGTACTGTAAAGTACAAGAGCAAAAATATCAATAAAACTGCAGCACACGCATTACACAAAATTCACACATTTATATTACTGTTGAAGCTAAATGATTCATACATACACAAATAGTTTGTTTACAATGCAACAAAGATGTTTGATTATTTGGTCTCAAAATCGCACAACAGGTTCACTGCAGAATCCAGTATCCAAGACAGTAATCTAATATGGCATCTTCTAGAAATAAATCAATATGGAATTCACTTTAGCGAAGTTATGTGCTCTGATCTTTGATGAAAGGAATCTTAATATCATAAGATGTGTATTCAGACTAGACATTTGATATTTCATAACTGGAATTGACCGAAATAATGCACACGCTGTTTGTCGAGGGACACGCGCGATTAATGACAAACGTCCTTTCAATGCTGGGCCGATGCTTTTTTCCGTGGACAACATTTTGTCAGATTTACATCACCAGGTTTGTCGTCTAGACTTCTTTTTCTTTCTGCAGAAACACTTCGCTAGACATTCTTTCTTTCAGTGGAAAACACATTGCTAGAGTTTTCTTCTTTCGATGGAAAACACATTGCTAGAGTTTTCTTCTTTCGATGGAAAGCAATCATTAGTTTGACGTATTTTTCACCGGAGAATATCGCTTGACTTGTCATCTTTCAGAGGACGACATATAGCTAAAATTGTCATCTTTCAGTGAAAGACACATCGCTAGACTCATCATCTTTTGGTGAAAGACACCTCTAGATTCGCCATTTTTTAGTGGAAAACGTCATTGGACTTTCCCATTTTAGTGAAATCGTTAGACTTTTCTCCTTTCTCTAGAAAACATATCGTTAGACTTTTCTACTTTCTCTAGAAAACTTATCGTAGGACTAACAAATTAAAACAAATGTACAAATGGCAGTCAATGATTCGTTTATAAAACACTAACTTGGCAAAATAATTTATTTCTTTTATTTATTTACTCGTCTTCTAACGCGCTTCTTTCCTTGGATGATTGAGCAAGTCATTATGAAATAATTGTTTAATTAATTGAACGAGAGATATTGCACAATTCGTTGACTGACTGAATGCGAAGCAATTATTATTTGACTGCGTTTTGTGAGGAAATGAGTAATGTGTGTGTGTGTGTGTGTGTGTGTGTGTGTGTGTGTGTGTGTGTGTGTGTGTGTGTGCGTGTGTGTGTGCGTGTGTGTGTGTGTGTGTGCGTGTGTGTGTGTGTGTGTGCGTGTGTGTGCGTGTGTGGTTGTGTGTGTGTGTATGTGCGTGCGTGGATGTGTAAGAGATAAAAGGGCGAGTAATTGCTTGAATGAGTACATGGGTGAGTAAGCGAACGAGGTCATGTGTAAAACAAGCAATTTGTTTGAGTGAGTACATGGGTGAGTAAGGGAACATGATTATGTGTAAAACAAGCAATTTGTTTCGAAAATAAGTTTAAGTGAGCGAAGAACAAAACTTCGTGACGGGAGGGAGACTGAAATAAATACTTAATTCGTACACACATCCCTAGGGGCTAAACGGACAGAACGATTCCCACCAGCTTCCCTACACAAGGATCATAAATCAAGAAACATTAGATCAGGGTGTCATAAAGGCCAAGTGGATTCTACTGTGGCAGGAGTCATAACCCCGGATTTACTTCACTTGGAAGTAATCTATCCTGCACAGGGTATTGGTTCTACCGCATAACTACTCGACTTAACACTATCGCAGTCGTTCAAACACTTTAAACAACTCGCATTAAAACAGTTGTGTTTGGGCAAAGAAGGAGGATAGCCGGACATAAGGAATAGAGAGAGGGGGAAAAAATTGCATGAACGCGAGTGAGGCAAAAGAACAGATATAGAAACGGCAAGGGAAAGGGAAAAGAAGAGAGACAAGAGAGAAATGAAGAAGAGAGGAAGAAAAAAGGGAAAAAAGATAGATGGAGGCAGGTACATATATAGAGAGATCGTCATATCTATATCTGTCTGTCTGTCTGTCTCTCCATCCATCTATCCATCTATCTATCTATCTATCCATCCATCCATCCATCCATCCTTCTATCTATCTATCTATCTATCTATCTATCTATCTATCCATCCATCCATCCATCCTTCTATCTATCTATCTATCTATCTACTGATAGATAAAAAAAACGTTGCTATCTCACGCCTAATAATCTGGTTGCGATCAATGGTTATCTTGTCATACACAAAGACAGTAAATCTATCGATCAGGAAAAGTTCCAGGAAAAGTAAATCTTGTCCCGCGTACATTTATGCCTGACACTGGAAATGAAATATTAAAATATTAAATATTGTGATCGACACAAACGTGACCGAGCGATGCCGAGGGTCAATGTACAGGGAAGTCGGATTTCTTGTTTCCTATAATCTGAAATAAATGGCCGAATTCAATGCATGTAAATCAAGATTGCTTCTGATTTAATGAAGAAAAATATGTTTCGAAAGTAAGTCTCTCTCTCTCTCTCTCTCTCTCTCTCTCTCTCTCTCTCTCTCTCTCTCTCTCTCTCTCTCTCTCTCTCTCTCTCTCTCACACACACACACAGCACGAGATGTCATAAATTAGCCGATAAATAATATTGCTTTACAATTATGTGAAATTGCAAAAGTCCCTTTGATCTAAACGATAAAGTCAAAAAGTGTGAAAGTGCAGTACATACATTATAAAAGGTCAGATCACTTCCATTCACTATAAAATGAAAAGCGTGCTGCTCTGAAATTAAATAACGCGGAATGAAATATAGTGTTATTGTTCAAGAAACGGAAAATGACATTGCTCGAAAACGAAATTAATTAGAGAGAAGATTATTGCTCACAAAATGAAACGCAAAATGACACTACTCCATCCAATACGAAATGAATTTTGAAACAACATTGCTTCATGCTGAAAGCAATTTTGAAATCACATTTCCCAAACTGGAAAGAAATCACAAATTATTCCACAATTAATGCAGTGGAAAAATCGCCAAAACACAAAATCACTCTGCTGTAACCGAAAGTGAGAAATCACATCTTCCAGTTCACAATGAAATGTGAATTGGAGTTTCTGTACTGGGTCGTGGAAACAAGCAATCTCGCTATTCATGACGTTTTCATGAAGAATTTACAAAAATGTAATTAAATTTTTATGATTGTCGGAATATTAGGAGACGAATTCTCTCAAATCCAATATAGGAAGAGCACTGCTCTATAATAAAGTTCTGAGATGACCTTTAAGAGGAAAACCAACAAAAACATATATTGATTTTGATCTGAGTGTGCGCTGTGACAGATTTGCACATATAGCAGAAACAGATATTAGATCTATATTATAATATCGGAATCTATTTAATACGTTGACCGCCTTGCGGAATCCTATCTCGGAATCGTGACAAAAGTCGTGCAGTTTGTGAGTGATGCGCATGATCATGCGTGAAACCAGCATACGTCACTTCCACCTTAACTGTTTTCGCTTTCTTTCAGTTTCAGGAACCTCGCGCTTGTCGATTAAATCGAAGAGGGGGGTGGGGTGGGTGGGGAGGCGTGGGAGTGGAGCATTTCTGGTTGCAAGCTGTGCTTTGACAATTTATGCAGCACACGAAGGTATTGTTAAACTTTTCCGGCTTCCATTCCTTTTTTGCCGAAGAAAGGCTTAAATAAATACATATATGCAAGAAAGGCAAATGCTTCATGCACTCGATGACACTAGGTTCAGTCTGTGTCTGACAAAGCTATTGAAATCTTAAAATCTACAGTGTGAGTTTAGGCCTTCGATCTAAAATGTGTTACAATGTTGTACATGGCCATTTGTACGATTTCAACTTCCCTTAAATACTTAAATTACAATCCGTTCTAATTCCAAAGTTCTATACCCCCCCCCCCCTCCACACAAATAGTTATTTCTACTGTAAGACTGACTCTGTCAATTGTATACACATGATTATGAAGTACTTGTGGAAATAAAAGACTTTCTTGAGACTTTCTTGTACTTGTTTTGAATAGCTTAGCTCCCACTGAGAGATATACAAAGGAGAAAAGTGCTTTATTAGAGAGTAAAGAATCGTGGTCTAATAATTATGATAAATGCTACTACTATTTCTACTGCTACAATGACTACAACAAGATGACTATGGGAAACATTGTCTTTGCCAGGGCATGAATGACAACAGAACAGGTACTATCCGGATTTCAAGTGTCAACTTTAAGCAAAACGAAAGACACAAGAAAGTGACGAGTATCGTACATTGTTTTGAGAACCACGGGATCCAAATTCATGAAACAGCATTGATACACTAAACAGGAGCAGATTACCAAAGCACTGTGTGTGTGAATGTGATAACAGAACATATCCTATTAATATTCCTTGTATAGTGTATGAATATTAGATAATGTACATGTAGTTAGAACGAGATGTCAACAATCATCGACACTGATGCTCCAGATGACAGAAGAAGAAAAGTGAGTTGAAAGAAGCTGAGAAGGGAAGAAATTTCTGACAAGACGTTGGAAAAGCTGAGAAGTGAAGAGATTTCTGTCAAGACGTTGGAAAAGCTGAGAGGTGAAGAAATTTCTGACAAGACGTTGGAAAAGCTGAGAAGTGAAGAGATTTCTGTCAAGACGTTGGAAAAAGCTGAGACGTGAATAGATTTCTGTCAGCAAGTTGGAAAGGGTTGGGAAGTGAAGATATTTCTGTCAATACGTTGAAAAAAAGCTGAGAAGTGAAAAGATTTCTATCAAGATGTTAGAAGAGGCTGAAAATTTTTAGAATTTCTGATCAAGAGGAAGTCTATAGGCTCTGGGATGTGACGTCAAAAGTCGTTCCAACATCATTAGGAGCTCTGGGAAACATAACTCCTAAGCTGGGAGGTTGTCTAAATAAACTGCCATGAAACCGAAGACCTGCACTTCCTCTGACAGCATCACTTCCTCGGAAGTCCTCACATCCTTCGTAATTTCTTCAGCCTCCCAGAAACCTGCGAGGAATTCAGAAACCAATAACCGATGCACTACAGAGGTCACGAGAAGAGACATAATAGTGAAAGAGTTAAAACATCTACAGGTTTTTAAATAAAAGAAATGTGATATGTATCCCTTGATAGGCACAGAATAATTTTAAGCTAAGAAATGTTTGAAAATGACAAACTACCAAGCAGCTGTTTCCGTCAATGCAAGACGTACGAGTTGTATGCAATAAGTGTAGATCCATTTAATTTTATTTTAATGGTAGGCAGTTAATTATGGTTCTTTCACAACTACTCTAGCATGTCTTGCCGTCTTTCAATCCTTTACATTCTGACAGCATTATATCCCAGACTTGGTTGTCGTACCGCTTCACGTGTTATGCGTCAATTTCAGTCCATCATAGAACTGCGTCTGTTTTCGCATCGTCTCAGGTCCTCATCATGCAAACCGTTAGTGGTAATTAATTTTACTTTTTTCTTTTATTTCATTGACCCTAAAGAGATTTAAGGTGAACTTGTTTCTACAAATATTGTGAAATTCATTCTGCTATTTAAGACGAACACAAGACAACCCACTGACGGGTAACAGGTCAGTTCTGTCCAACTGTTAGTTAGGTCAGCACGACAACCAAAAGTTTAGTTTGCATACTTTCGCAAGAACCACTTCTCTTGCCAAAATCTGCTCCAGTAGAGTGTGAGTGAGTGCATGTGTTTATGCGCCAAGTATGTGATTGCGTGTGTGTATATGTACACTTGTGTTTACATGTGTGTGTGTGTGTGTGTGTATATATTTGTGCCTGCGTGTACATGCGTGCGTGTTTGTATGTTTGCATGTCTGTGCGAGCTTGCGGGTGTCTAGGTTTGTGGGGGGGGGGGGGTAGGTTCTAGTGTTTTGGCACTCTATCGACATTTGCTCTAAAAGTCACAGACCATTCTCATAAAGGCAGCGTTTGTCCGTTCACGCAAGCTTTATTGCGTTATGAGTTTTGAGGAGATGGTTTTCCGGTAAAATTGCTCATATAACATTTCTGCCAGACAAACAGCACGAACAATTCTGTGTTATTTGATTGTTTGCAATGCACAATATTTCAATTGCAAATGTGTTTGTTTAAAACTTAAAAACATCCCCTAGTACATAATATAACTACGATACAGAGGCTATAACAACCCCTCCTCATCAGATGCGGTAACAGCATTTCAGTTTATCGTTTAAAATCATAACACAGTTATCGCCCTTAAATGGTTTCGATAGCGTTGGTGACGGTTTAATCAGACATTAGCTGGGGAAAATATAAACAATAAAAACAACTACAATAATAACCTGTACCGCTGTAAATCAGACTTGATAACGTAACCAGGATAGAGTGATAAACAACTGAAAGTGATTCCGCTGCTAGTAGACACCGCACGTGTGCGCACGCACGCATAAACGTACACACGCATACACACGCGCGCGCGCACACACATTTTGATATGTGCATGAGTTGCAGTTTGTGATTTGAGTAACATGAGCATGATCACCGCATTAACAACTGATGAAATACCGGATTTGAATCTTCATCAACTATGATGTAATAGCCATATTGTTTGATTTTATTTTCATCCGGGCTCTCGCCATTCTTTAACAATATGAAAAATAACATATATAACAATATGAAAAATTCATTTTTTTCTTCATCATCTGTAATGTTAATGACACGTTGCTTGCTTTTGTATTTTCATCCGGGCTTTAGCCAACCAGCAACGGAAGACTGGATAGTGATATTAACTTGCAATGTACTCATCTCTTCGAGCAAACGATCACGTGATCTGTTACGTTGGAAATCTAGTCCCTGTAGTACCGGTGCTATTCGATAGATCCATCGAAATTTCATGTTAGTGCAATCGTCTAGGATCTCTTAGGCAAATGCTTTTAATTTTCTTTCAAATTTGGCTTTAAATAGGTGGTTGCTATTTTTAAATACGAGTTGGACAAGAAGCAATGAAGGAAAAACACGTACACGAAAACAATATTATTTATTGTAGACCTACTAAGTGGCCTACTAAAGAGTTGCGAGGGGGGGGGGGGGGAGGGCGTGGTATGTGTGGTCCGCTCCCGGTGCCAAACACTTTCGCTATGCCCTTGATCCTACGTTTCATTACCGGTATTCAGTGTATGCCATTGTGACTTTATGCTGGAAAATGAGTATGATGTTAAGTCACCACCACCTCGGGCCACCCGTAATTTAAGGTTAATCCCCACAATACATCTTCTGGCTGGCCACACGTTTTGGAAAGAAGGAAGAGAGATATTGTAGAAAAGAAGAGTGATAGTCTTGATTCTAGAACAGTGGTTCTCAACCCTTTTGTGGCCAAGAGCATATTCAAATTTTCCCAGAACAGTAGGACGCGCGCCAACAAT
Organism: Sinotaia quadrata; assembly: GCA_028829895.1. NCBI lineage: Eukaryota > Metazoa > Mollusca > Gastropoda > Architaenioglossa > Viviparidae > Sinotaia > Sinotaia quadrata. The sequence goes on along the minus strand of CM054181.1, from coordinate 108,308,463 downwards.
TTTTCAAAGATTATTTTGTATTGGATCTTAAACAGTTTGAAAACATATTTAATAATACGTGAATCAGTAACATAAAATAGACAAAGCTAATGTAGAAAATGTTCATTAGGTTATTCGACAATTATTCTTTCACTGTTACTGGATAAATTTGCTCTTTTAAAAAGTCTTCCTGGAAAACAAATGAAGAAACTTTTACAAAATAAATCTCATAAACAGTTATTATCGTATTTAATTTTTAAAAGTATAACAATGTTAAACAAATGATCAAAATATATCTTTTATTCTTACTTTAATAATAATATACATAACCACTTATGGCTAATTAAAATACTCTTTTGATTATTACTTGTATCTGGGTTTCAATGAACAAATACGAAAAAAGCTAAACACAAGTTTTTATTGTTACTTGTATCCGGATTTCAAAACACAAACATGCAATTGTGAAAAATTTAAACACACTTTTTATTGTTACTTGGATCCGGATTTCAATAGACAAACATACAAATATAATAATATTAAAACAAGTTTTATCGTTACTTGTATCCAAATTTCAATAGGCAAACATACAAATATGAAAACATTAAAATAAGTTTTATTGTTACTTGTATTAGGATTTCAATAAATGGAATCGAAATAATATTTTTTCTACTCTACATTCTTCAAAGCAGGAAACCATTTACAGGAAAGAAGATTCCAGTAATTATTATCTATCGTGCAAGATTTTAGAACAATATCATTCTGAAGGTTAAAATTCTCCATTTTAACCCTTTTCTTACTTTGCTCTAGATTTTGAATCTAGATAACCAGTAACGAAGGGTTAAAATCAATGTCACGAACCACTTTTTATACTTTGGAAAAGTACAAGAGACTTCGACCTCATATGTGACATCCACAAAATCAGTTTTGATTCGAATGGTTTTACAGAACCTAAAGTGAGTGACGTTTGCACTACTTTTCACACCTTGTCACGGGCATCACATTGGTAATCACTGGTCTCAAAGATATCCCAGAGTCCCTGATAAGTACAGCCAGGTATAGTAATTAAATACAGTTGACAGACTACAACATATAATATGTAAATGAGTGGTGTAAGTATCAATATTTAAATATATTTAAGAGAAATTAAATAAGACAGCATGGTTACATATAACTGAATAATTATATGGTTAAAATCAAAGTTATAAATATATATCGCTCACACTGATGACTGTGTAGTATTGTTAAAAACGTTTATTTTTGAGCACTCTGACACGGTTGTGTTATTTGAGTCTTGTTCATATGAGCAAACTTATAAGTGAATTTATAAGAGAACTCAGAGAGAACTCTGAGTTAAATCTGAGAGAAGCTGTTCAGCTGTTGGTTTTATAGTGAGGTAACTTAGGATGCCTGATGTTGTCATCTTAAGGTCCTGGTGTTGCTGTAGTGAATGCGCATATGGTCCATTGAACCGTGATCTCTGGCCCATGTGTGTGTGTGTGTGTGTGTGCGTGTGCGTGTGTGTGTGTAACTTCCCGCGATCTTTAGCATCAGCCTAAAACATGCAGACACACAAAAAAAAACCCATCATTTGTAGTATCGACCTAAAATGTTATAGACAAATAAAAAAGAAAGTTGTAATTTAAGGTAGATATAATAATTCTATTTTTTAATGTGCGAAAAAAGTGTAATCTTTTGGAGTTTTTGTTGTCAGGTTGACAGCTTGAAAGTAACCATCTGAAAAAGATTTAAATTAAACATTTTGGGGAAAAGATAACTTCTTTTTTTTAAAATAAAAGTATTTGTAATCATTTAAAGTTAAGTCTACCATTGTAAAAAAAAAATCCACGGTAAATGTATTTCTTGATTTCTGTTTATTTTCATTTCAGATTGAAAACGCTGTTTTGTTTCTTTTTTTAAATGAATGATTCATTAGGCTTGTATTATAGCATGAAGAAAATACATAGCAGAGTATTTCATGAATGCTTTTCTACTTGTGTGTTTTTTTTAAAAAATTAATATTAATACACTTTAGAAACAAAATAATCAAACCAGTAATAATTAAAATAAAGAGCCAAAAACCTTTTCTATTAGAACAATTCATTTCAAAGCACGGGGAAACCATTGGTCGATTATAATGTCTGATTTTTTTTCAACTAATCTTCTGTACGAGAAAGTTATCACCTGCAACGAGCTTTGTTGTTCTGCCTTCTTTGCCCCATTGCGTCTTATGTTGCTTTTTTTTTTTTCTGTTCGAATCTTCAATAGGAAGCTCGTAGCTGGATTTTCAGTGCCCTTCATTTTTTTAATCTTAATCTTCTGGACATACTTCTTCCAGTGTTGTTTCTTGCCCTTTGTTCTCTGGCCTAATCCTCGGCAAGCAGTGTAGTGTGCCCTTTGTTTTCTGTCCTTATCCTCAACAGGTAGCGCGTATAGTCTTTCTTTCATTGTCCAAATCCTCCAGTGCATATTGTTGTGCTCGAAGTTCTTAGCCTTAGTCCTCTGAACAAGGAAACTAAAGCAAAACACTCTGACGGTTTTAAACGTATCCTTGAGAAAGGTCAATCAAGGACGTTGTGTTGTCGTTACAAGGCAACTAAACATGCTAGCGTGTGGGAGTGGATGGATGGGTCGCTCCGACAGTAACAACAACACCAATTTACCGTCTTATGGCTCGTGATTCATCAAAGCCTAATTAATACTGCCACCTTCAGGCTCACGGACTAATGCCCAGGCCATCACGTGTAATCATAAGAAACACTACTCATAGCGTCTGATTGCAATAGGCTAGAAGGGAATTTTAGTTTTTGAGAACTAAACACTGCTTTTTTATAATGGATAATTTGCAATTCGTTTGAACATGTGCGTCCGTAGTTAGCGTATTTTTGCTTTTTTTTTTTTTTTTTTTTTTTTTTACCTCGTTCTTAATAGAAAAAAGTGTGATCCTCGTGGGATGATTATACTTGAGTTCAAACAGGTCCTGCCATTTGAAGAGGAATAGGGGAGAGGGAAGGGTACAATGCTGACGTTTTGTAATGTGTATGTATGTGTGTGTGTGTGTGTGTGTGTGTGTGTGTGTGTGTGTGTGTGTGTGTGTGTGTGTATGTGTGTGAGCGTATCTAGAGACAGTGAACTTCAGCAGTGATGATTGTTTCTGTGCCTGCAGATAGACAGATGAAAGGATGGACGGACTGATAGATAGATAGATAGATCGATATTGATTGATTGATTCATGGATCGGTAGATAGATAGATAGTGTGAAAGTGATAATTGTCCTTACAACTAGCTGGATTAACGATAGTTCTTATTTAATGATCTATTTAATCCGCCTGTCGACAGGGTCTTCATCCTTTGCAGTCTGAGAGACTAAGTCAAGCCTTAAAAACCAATAATTCGCAAATTATCCTCCGTCTCCAAGTAATACTCGTCCAGAGCAAATATCCTCCTGCAATTAATAATAATGCATGGTTCTTGGAATTTCACTCTCGTCCCTCACACATTCTCCATTTCCAGCTTAAGAGGAAGTATGTGTGACTGACTTTAATTTTGTAATTTTATAAACTGCCCCCACCCCTTAAGCCTGCATACTTCCTTTTAGATAATTAGTCAAAAGTAGAAAAGTGAAAATTAATAAATTTTATTAAATATAATATATAAAGAAAACAATCAATAAAAATTATACACACGATTTTTACATAAGAATATCACAAGGCATAAAGTACAAGTTAGGTTTCTAATTACCTAATATGATTCAATACTTCTGCCAAGTAATGTCATTCAGACCAACAGTTCATAGGTCTATCTAATTAATTATTGTTCATAATTTGATTATTCTCCGATAGAAGTTCAATAATAATGAGAGTAACTTGACAATAGATTATGATTAACGTTTATATAAGAAACAAAGGTTATAATCAAAGACAGACAGTACAAGATAATGATACTGAGAACAGGACACCAATTCACCTGATTATTCATGTGTATGACAGTGCGTTTCCCATCACTGTGTCAGGCTTGCAGACAAGTTATTTTTGGTATACTTGTAGCAACTCTTTTGTTTGTCCAAAATTTCTTGTCTTAGTTTTCTATCACACATTTCATGTAAGTAACTCTTTAAGAATGATTTTCCTTTCTTAGGTTCTTTTGATCATCTTGCCGATTTAGTGAGTGAGGAGTCCCCCCCTCCCATTTGGCCTGAGTCAGAACGGGTAGGGTTAGTTCATTAGAGCCGTGGTTACATAATAGTGGGATGACCAACACTACCCACAGAAGTTCAAATAGACAGTTCCTGCTCTCATGCATAGGCACCGGGATTATTCTCTAAGCTGCTTAACTTTCATGGTTCACTTTGGTGAAATTCATTTATTTATTAAACAAAAATAAATTAAATTTATTTATCAGATGAGTTTGCATTTTTCAGCATTACAAATAGATAGATAGATAGATAGATAGATAGATAGATAGATAGATAGATAGATAGATAGATAGATAGATAGATAGATAGATAGATAGATAGATAGACATAGATAGATAATTCCCGAATGACTTATTTGACAGACAATGAATATTTATAGATAGATAATTCCCGAATGACTTGTTTGACAGACAATGAATATTTAAACTCATCTCGTGATGACTTTTAATAGTACATTGTATACTATTTACACAGTCTGGAATGGGGATGGATGACCTTTAACTATGCTCTTGAGTTACATATTCAGCATGAAGGGAAACCCATGACCTAGTCATGCGCAAAAAGCAGTTGTTTTGTTATAGTTCTGAGACAGATTTGTCTCCACTTGCTCGCTTCATGATTCCAAATAATGAATGTAAAACAAAAATGATTGTAGTCAAAGTCTGTATACAATTTATATAATACAGAATAGACAAAAATGATCTGTTTACAGGGATAATATGTAGTATATACATTATTATTTTGGACAAGAATGATCCAAATTCAGGGAATGTATGCAAACATACACTACAGACTAGAAAAGAATGATCCATAACCGGGAACTATGCAATGAACAGACTGAAAACTGGACAAGAAGGAGCCATAGCCAGGCACTCTTTGCAATGAACTCGCTGAAGACTGGACAAAAATTATCCATAGACAGACAAGCTATGCAATGAATATGCTGAAGACTGGACAAGAATGAGCCTTAACCAGACAAGCTATGCAATGAACACGATGAAGATTGGACAAGGGACTGTATGCAATGAATAGGCTGAAGATTGGACAGGAGTGAGCCATAGCTAGGCACAAAATATATTACATTTAGTGAAACTGGGCAAAACTGCATATCACAACGCGCTGTATTATATGTATTCAGTAGGGTACATATAATACCAATATATTCATAACTAATTATAGTGTTTTACTATGCTGTCACCGAGAGAAGAAATATCGGATAGCTAACGACTCTTTGACACTCAAAATAAGACGGAGACAAATGCACGACTTTCCACGTAATGCTGCTCTCGGGGTGTTGGGGGGGGGGGTGTTTAAAAAAAGAGAAAAATCACCAGTAATAGTTCGCAGCATCTTCCACGTTGCATGCAAACTCTGAACTACAGCGAAGGGAGACCATTAAAGTATTCAGTGACAGCAAGAAGGGAAACGGAACGGGGAACACAGCCCTAGGGTATGTGACGAGATTTGATCCTTGTTGGCGTGGGAATAAAAGCCGTCCATTAGAAACCGTTGCTTAATTTAGTCCTTGAGTGTGGACTGGTCGTTGAAGAAAAAGAAATAAAGAAACATGCTGATCTTGTTTCTTGCAGTTTAGCATTAAAGGGACCAGTCATTTTGCAGAGATAATTTGATGTTAAAGGCGAGTGTATCACTGAGATAAATAATCTGGTATTCAAGGGACAGATAGAAATGAATTTCTGGTCTATGTAGTTTCGTGATTCAAGAGAATATTTGTAGATTACTATGGCCAGAATAACATGTTGTTTAAGGTAAACGTTTTAGAGCACCTATGGTATGTTGTTAATGGGATCTTTTGTCTAGAGTCAGATTAGTGAGTTGCTAAATAAGAAAGTTTTATTGTTTCAAGGATGAGAATGATGTGTTGTTAAAGGGGAATGTTTTATTGCATCCATTGTCAAAACAGTGTATTCGAGGAGTTTGTTTTAATGTATCTATTGTCAGAATTATGTGTTGGAAAAGGGGAACGTTTTAATGTATCTATGACTAGAAAAAGTTTGTGTCAAAAGAGAAAACACATTGTATCTATAATCTAAATTAATGATTATAAAGGGTTCGCCGTTTCTGAATAACATTATATCTCCTTGCTCCCATAATTAAGTCATAAAGAAGTAGGTCGCTCATGTCTGAGTGACTGAACACTACACATGCACATGTCAGTGTGTCGATGAAATATAAAAGGGCAGTATTCTCATTTTGGAAACGAAACTTTTCAAGGGCAATTTGATTTACATCAAAATCATTGTATTACCATATTTTTCAAAATATAACTAGTTAAAGAAACATAACTGGTTAAAGAAACATGACTAGTTAAAGAAATATAACTAGTTAAAGAAACATGACTAGTTAAAGAAACATGACTATTTAAAGAAATATAACTAGTTAAAGAAACATAACTAGTTAAAGAAATACATCTCCTAGTAATTGAAACGATTGAAATAGTTTGCCTAAAATGGAAATGGTTTTCCAAACCAGTGTGTCACGTGTCCGGTTATATTTCATGATCCTGCCGCTATATCAGACTCCCAAGTACCAATATTAGATTATTGCTTCACTTCCAATACTAGCGACAGCCAGACGGCCTGACTTATCCTCCCCTAATATGCCAAGCATTCGTGTTATTATTCAAACGACATCCGACAGATAAATCAGCTGACATGCCCAAGCTGGTAACGTTTTTCCTCTTTTTATCAGTAATAATTACAATATTATTTTTTTCGGCTCTGCCCCCCCCTCCCCCCATATCAGCTTCTAGTTGCCACTCACAACAGATTATGCAACATGGGTGAAGATAACAAAGTAAAATTTAATAACAATAAGAAGAAAGAAAGAACATCAATTTCCGAATCGTGAAATATACAGTGAGTTTGTCTGTCGTGTTCTGCCCGATTATTCTTATAAAGTTCATAATTGACTGATCAGTTTATTTGTAGAGAGCACACTTAACTAGAGTTTTCATGAAGACCAGCAACTGCCTATAGTGTCCTTGACAGAATGTGACGTCACATTGCGGTTGTCTTCCAGGAAGGACCAACTCGGTGCCGAATAGGTGTGCTAGACGTTGTCGTCAGTGGAATCAGAGACCAGTATACCTTCAGGCCCGGAACCGGCTGTAATGAATAACATTCTTCTATAGCAACCTATAAGCATGAATAATCGTTTGGGCTTCATGGCATCAGTGATAGATGACTCTTTACAATGTTCATCACAACTCGTTAGCTACATGCTAACATACAATTCATAAACTCAATTAAATATTTATAATTGAGCAATAATAGTTCCACTCCTGCAAATACATACATTCATAGATACAATATATACAACAAGTGGTTTTATTATTAATATTCATTAAACAATCATTCTTATCTATATTTAGCTCCACAGCTATAAATAGTTTCGCCCTGCGTTTATTATCGTTTCAATGTTCCTACATAAACAAAATCATTGCTAATGCCACTTAGCTTCTGTGAGAAAAAACAACAACATTAGTTCACACAATATCATTAGCAAATCACATGAATATTTTACATAACATTCTGTCAATAATATATACAAATAATTTAGAGAAGTCAATTATATTTACCACTCTCATAATTCATGCTCGGTATCAACATACACAAGAAATCAACCCCTGGAAAACTGGTGCAGTGAATATGTGTCTGCAGACATGGGTCATTGGTACATATATATGAATGGTCTCTAGGTCAGCAAGCGGATTCTACCACATCACGACATGGAACGCAAATGGGCATCTTGTATCCGGCTAGCAGCTTCCCCCATCCTGCCATCCCCTTTACCCCTTTGCGTCCTTCACCCTTTCAAGTGACTTACATCTTAATAGGTCGTAACGGTACTACTTTATTATAGAACAATAAAAAAAAAAGACATTAATTCATAAAAATGTATAGCTAAACGGCATAATTTGCCTTGAACTCCCCTGACACAGTGCACCGTCTAATGGTTTTGTGATATAATAGTTGCTGTGAAAGACGATATCTAGCAAAAGTCTTGTGTGCTCAAAACTGTGAAAAACAATATGTGTCGGGAGAGGACACACCAGAATCAGAACCATAAGAGTCCTATCATTTTAAGTAAGGTCAATCAATACTGAAGTGATGAAGTTTTAGAGACGATGTGGCATACTGTGATGTGGTAGGTTGAGTGAAAAATTACTGATAGTGTTCTGTTGTCTGTGGTGATGAAGTTTTATAGTTTTATAGATGATGTGGCGTTCTGTTGTCTATGGTGATGACGTTTTACAGACGATGTGGCGTACTGTTGTCTATGATGATGAAGTTTTACAGATGATGTGGCGTACTGTTGTCTATGGTGATGAAGTTTTATAGATGATGCGGCGTACTGTTGTCTATGGTGATGAAGTTTTACAGATGATGTGGCGTACTGTTGTCTATGGTGATGATAGATGATGTGGCATACTGTGATGTGGTAAGTTGAGTGAAGATTTAACTCCTCTCGTTGAGTACGATGGTAATTAATTTATTAATCGCAAACCATACACAGAAAGGAAATTATTTACACTAAACTTACTAATTACAAAAAATATCTACCCGGATCATCGTACTGAACGAGAGGAGTTTAGTTCATCACCACAGACAACAGAACGCTATCAGAAATGTTCAGTCTGAAATGTTCTTTTATCGACAGCACGAGACTGGAACGATACCATACAAAAGTAGAAATTCATGGCTAGCCTACAATTTTCGTGACGGTAAGAGATTCCTTCATTTTAGTACGTACTTTCGTGTTACGGTTGCAAATCACTATAGTTACAAAAATATTTCTATATTTCTTAGTAGTTCTATTCCAAAAGTGAAAGTCCGTATGTTTTAAAATAAAATGGTGCCACATTTGCAAATCACAAGGTTATAGAAATATTACTCTATTTCTAGGCATTTCTATTATACTGTTAAAATTAGCAAGTTTTAAAATAAATTGATGCCACAGTTGCAAATCAAAACGGTTATCGAAATATTTCTTATATTTCTAGGTATATCTATTAAAATAAGCTGGTATTAGAGTGCAAGGACGCTATATTTGTAAGTAATATAGTATTAATTTGTTCATTTACTATGCATGTGATAATTTTGTTTAAATGCCAGGACATACCAATTCATCTCTGGATAATTTGAGTTATTAAATTGCCAAAGCGCTATGTTGATATTGGAAATTAAAGTCACGTCGATTTATGTTTGTTTGATGTGGTATTAAAATGCCAGAAACACCGTTTTCAAAGAATTTAGTACCAAAGCGTCAAGTAGCTGCATTTCGAGATAATTTAATATTGCAATGGCAGGACAGTTTGAAATGCTTTCAGATAATATAGTATAACGTACCATGCACGTAATGCTTTCAGATAATATAGTATAACGTACCATGCACGTAATGTTTTCGATCCGATTGTAATGCTTCCATTTTTATTTAAATATTATATTAGTCGTCTATCTCTTTGTAGAAATGATTTTTATTACAGAGGAAATCGCTCATTTTGTCAGAGAAATATTTTATTGAAGGGTCAATTAACTGTCTCGAGTATGGTTTTATTAAATGGTCAAAATAGCTAAGTATTTGTATTGTGATTTGCGGGTTTGAATTTCACAATCCACCATTTTTAATGACACATACTGAGATATTTCAAATTACATACAATGACCAATGTGACATGCAGAGGCCACTAATTCCACTTTTATCGATACTCCATAACATACAAAGCGACCTTTACTGTTACTGACATATATCGTTCGTCATATATACAGTGATCTTCCCCATCACATATAGCGAACTTTAATCCATATGGAACAATTTTTATTTATATCACATACCAAACCTTTACTGTCACACAAACGATCATTAATATTACTCGCAGCGACCTTTCAAACACAAAGGCTTTTGATAGCTAATTTACGTAACATTTGTTTACAAATCATACTTCCACAGCAACTAATTTGGGCAAACTATTTTCTTTCGTGAAAGAATTATCTCCCAGATATATGCCTTTATTCGCACGCATCTTGCACATAATTTGAACGAAAAGCAAGTTATAACCAATTTGCAATTATTTGCTTTCTCTCCTTAATTCGTACGAAATTAGTGAATGTCTTATACAGTGGCTGTTCTTTGTGCTTTCTGTGGTGCATAATGTATTACGTACAGAGAGGCATATCCTGGTAATGGTTCGAAGCAATTATTGTGACATTGCTTAACGGATGCCGGTGTTATTAAAAATAATTATTGTTGTAGCGTGATTTTGTTATGAAACATTGCATTGCAAGTTCATCTAACTAGCAATCAAAACGAAACATGCCCGACATTCTTTCATTTAATGGCCCCTTTGCGGCGTCATTCGTTTTTACAAAATGGCAGTGGTAAGGGAAGCAGTAAAGATTGGCCTTTTTTTAATGAACGCGAATCTCTGTTCCAAACCATTCCATGTTTAGATAATTTTCAGTCTAAGAACTTCTAACCAGAGGTAGAGATAGTTGCTTTGGTTACTGCGGATGAAGGTAAAATGAAGCAAACATGGCGACTATTAAAGGAATTTTACTGTGCAACAATACAGGCAGTTAGTGCAGGGAATAATAGACGCTTAGGGACAATGGATGAGAAATCTATTTATAGAAACAATGAACGCATTCGGCTTAGGAACGATACATAGGGTATTTGTTTGTAAGAACAATGAATAGAGGTCGGCCTAGGATATATATATATATAGTACTCGTTTGTAGGAACAATGAATAGAGGTCGGCCTAGGATATATATATATATAGTACTCGTTTGTAGGAACAATGAATAGAGGTCGGCCTAGGATATATATATATATATATATATATATATATATATATATATATATATATAGTACTCGTTTGTAGGAACAATGAATAGAGGTCGGCCTAGGATATATAGATATAGTACTCGTTTGTAGGAACAATGAACGCAGTTCCGCTTAGAAACCATACATAGGGTAATCGTTTGTACGAACAATGTGTTCAAGGAAGGAACAAAGGTCAGAGTGCTCATTTATAGGAACAATGAACGGAGTTCATTAAGAAAATAATTGTATAAGCAAGGAGCAATGATGGGAGTTGGAAAGAAGAGCGAAGAACAAAGATCGGATTTTATATTAGGAACGGAGTTCGAGCAAGGGACAAAGGTCGGATGTGGACTGAAGAAATATGACAGGAATTGTTGAGACCTGATCGGAGTTCGGCATAAGAGCATCGAACAGCATGCGAGCAAGGAGCAACGTTTGTAGTGTGAAGTATAATAGGAGCAAATTGTGTTGTGTGCAGTGTAGTAGGAGCAATGTTTGTAGTGTGCAGTGTAGTAGGAGCAAGGTTTGTTGGATACAGTACTAAAAGCAAATTTTGATGTGTGCAGTGGAAAAGGAGCAGCCGTTTCAGTGCGCAGTGTAGTAGGAGCAACTTTTGGATTGTGCAGTGTTGTTGGAGCAACTTTGGGATTGTGCAATAATCTAGGAAAAACACGAATAAGAAAGAGCCAACACCACTTGTCAAAACCAGACTACGTAACAACAATTTCGATCAGAAAACCACTTTGCCCCTCATTCATTTCTCGGACTCTTAGCAAGGTTATGACTGATAAATGATTTCCACGAATCTGTTGAAAATATCGTAGAGAAAGAAAAAGAATGAAAGGCCGAGAACAAGTCGAATAAATCGAAAGTAGTTCTCCAACACCTCGATTTACTTTCACGTGCGAGTGTCTCTCTGGACCAAAAGAAAACGTTGCAAAGGAAATGACGTTCAAAGACCACGTGACTTCGTGCCACAAAAGTATAGCTTCCACTAAAACAAATATTGCAATTTTTTTTAACAATGAGCCTAAAGCGCGAACCGTGCTGTCCCTTCTGGTTATTTTCCTTAGGAGCTTGCAATGTGCTGTGTCGCCTACCAGTCAGTGTTATGAAAGTGTGTTAAACGAGAGTTGAGAGAAGTGTCTGTCATCAAATGCTTCTTACCTTCTCTTTCTACTTTCCTGCACTACTTTGTAATTGCTCTTGAAGAAATAAACGCATGAAAATAATAATCATTGCATTGACATAAAAGCAAATAACACAATCCTCCCCTATGTTGCTTTAAAAAAATTAGTTAAAATACGTTTCCTTGTAGTATTTATATTGTGTTTCGGTTTAGTTCACGTTTCTTGCTTGAACAAATAAAAGAAACAAAGACACGACTTAATGGTTGTGCGCACGGTGGCGCTTATATTACCGGAAGTAAGAGAGGAATGGCGGGATGAAAAGACTTTTTTGGATATTTGATTGTCATCCTTTTAAAATGCCTTTATTACGTCATGCTCAGTAGTGTTATGAACTTCCAAGTGATTGAATTTATAATTGTATAAAGTCGAGATTTTTGTGCAGCTATGCTATCTCTATTGCTGTCTTATATACAGTCATGTTGTATATAGATGTCTTATGTATAGACAAGTTATATATAGTTATCTTGTATACAGTCATGTTATATTTAGTTGTCATATGCAGAGTCATGTTGTATTTAGTAGGTTTAGGTACAGTCATGCTGTGTACAATTGTAATATGTGCAGTCATGTTATACACAGTAGTCATAATATATTTATTTGTATTGTGTATAGACATATTATATATGTTTTATATAGAGTTGTCTTGTGTACAGTCATATAATATATAAAATTCTCTTTCAGCCATGCTGTACATAGTTGTCTTTTGTATAGCCATGTTATTATATGTACAGTCATGTTATATTTAGCTGTCTTATGTACAGGCATGTTGTTTACACTTGTCATATGTACAGTCATGTTATATATAGTTGTCAGAAGTATAGTCATGTTGTGTATGGCTGGCATATATACAGTGATGTATACAATTGTCATATGTGTAGTGATGTTGTAGATAGTTGTCTTATGTACAGTCATGTTGTTTATAGTTGCCTTATGTATAGTCATTTTAAATCTAATTGTCTTATGTGTATAGTCATGCTGTTTATAATTGTCAAATGTACAGTCATGAGTTATATATATATAGTTGTTTTATGTATAGTCATGTTGTTATAATACATCCTGATGTAATCTTACTCGATCTACATGTACCGCCATCATTCGTAAGTTATACATAGTACAGTTTTAATTATTTACTGCGGTGTTATGCATACCTGTATTAGTTACAGCCATGTTATGTATTGTATTGTTCGTTACAGTAATTTTATGTATAGACTTTCTAACTACAGTGAAGTTATGCACAACTTTGTTTGTGAGAGTAATATTATGTATAGATGTGGCAGCTGCAGCTATTATGTAGAGATTTTATTGTTAAGCCATATAGTGTGCATTTTACTAGTTACAGCTATGCTGCTTGTACGGTGTTGGTTACAGTCATATTATTTTAGACGTTTCGATTACAGCCACGTTATGTACAGATGTCGTTATTACAGCCACGTTATGTACAGATGTCGTTATTATAGCCACGTTATGTACAGATGTCGTTATTATAGCCACGTTATGTACAGATGTCGTTATTATAGCTGTTACGTTTCCAGTATTTATTTATAGACCCTGTCTAGAATAATTAAGGACTTTAAAAGATAATAGATAATTTAGTTCCTTCTCTCATATCCTAAACAGACTGGTTGCTCAACTTATCATTTGACTCAGTTAAATATGTGTCTTGTAGTGCAGACGACAGATTTACAAACTGATAAATTGCGTACGTTAGCTGGTTTGGAGTCGTTAAATTCCTCTAAATTAATATGCATTCGTTACGTCATTCAGCTCAATCGCCCCCATCCAATCCAAGAAATTAATCATTAGGTCTATTATGCATAAAAATTAACTACGAAGAGGTTTAACAATTAAAATTACACGCAATAAATTGAATTACATGAGAAATTCATATCGAGCGCAGGCATTTCTGGCTCTAGTGAATTTAAAAGCAATATAAATTAAAGTTACAATGGAAAGAGTTACAATAAATTTATATTCCGTAACTTATAGGTTTTCAGTCATTTCAACGAACCGTGCTCAAGTTATATAGCAACACATGATAATATATAACACAAGTGAATACATAGCTAAAATATACAGAATGCAATCAAATAAAAGTGATACCTTATGAGAAGTCGAAGTGTCTATCTCATCTACCTCGCCGGTTCTATCTGTTACTGCATGACTCGAGTAGCTGACGTAGTTGGTCGCGTCGCTAATTGTGTCCGAGTGATGGGCGGAAGTATTGTACCCATATTTATAAGAAGGTATAGAGCATATCACGTGATGGATCGCGTGGCATGTAGTTGGTTCTAGAACCTAGACCATGGGCCTAAAGTTACATAACGTCTTGACCTTCTTTGTTGGAAGTTTCTCGACGAGAATATCGCGAGAGAGCTCCAAACAAAGGAATTTCAAATCTCGATATTTGAAAATAAACAAGTGGGTCAAACAGTCAAGACATTTTTATCAGACTGTGACAATAGCCACGTTATGTACAGATGTCGTTATTATAGCCACGTTATGTACAGATGTCGTTATTATAGCCACGCTATGTACAGATGTTATTATTACAGCCACGTTATGTACAGATGTCGTTATTATAGCCACGTTATGTACAGATGTTATTATTACAGCCACTTTATGTACAGATGTCGTTATTATAGCCACATTATGTACAGATGTCGTTATTATATCCACGTTATGTACATATAACCTAATTACAGCCATGTTATGTTCACATGTTATTATTACAGCCACGTTATGTACATATAACCTAATTACAGCCATGTTATGTTCATATGTTATTATTACAGCCACGTTATGTACATATAACCTAATTATAGCCATGTTATGTTCACATATTATTATTACAGCCACGTTATGTACATAATTATAACGTAATTACAGCCATGTTATGTTCACATGTTATTATTACAGCCACGTTATGTACACATAACGTAATTACAGCCATGTTATGTGCAGATGTCATTACAGCCATGTTATGTTCACGTCATTATTACAGCCATGTTATGTACATATAACGTAATTACAGCCATGTTATATGCAGATGTCATTACAGCCATGTTTTGTAAAGATATCATTAGAGTAATGTTATGTAAGCAAAACCAAATTACGTATATCCATATCCATGTATTTAGTCCAGTAATGTTATGTTGCACTGTATAGAGCGTATTACTGTGCTAAGTCAAATTACATTACAGCCATCTTTAGAACCTTAGTAAATGCGCTCATATTATGTAGAGTCGCATAAAATATAACGCATAATTAATTAATGAGTCTAGTTGTAATCAGTTTTACAATAAAAAAATATTCAATACACAAAATCACTTATGAACATTCTTGTTTGGCATTCTTACAGCCGTGTTAGGTACACTTAGAGTGTGTTAAGTACATTAAGAGTCGTGTAAGGTACACTTACAGTCGTATTAAATACATTACGAATCGTGTAAGGTACACTTAGAGTGTGTTAAGTACATTAAGAGTCGAGTTAGGTACACTTAAGTCGTATTATGTACACTTATAATTGTGATATTACGTATTGTCGCATATACTCGAAAGTACGTTTTGCCTAGCTATAATAAATACGGAGAGATGGCACACCAGCCCTGGTTTGTGTCTAAATGTACAAGCAGATGAGTACGTTATTTGTCGAAACAGTTTCGAAACTTAGATCTCTCTTCCTCTCATATTCGGTCAACAAAAACAAGCGTTACGTTGAAATTAAAATTCAACACGATTCTAAAGGGCACAAAGTTCTTAACATTACACTTCATCAATTGTAGAAAAAAATCACTGAACCACTGCTGATCAGAAATGGAATTAGGTGAATAAGATGGGCAAGATTTTCACGGAGTAAGAAAGCCATTCAAGTGGGAAACGAAATCACGAACTTGCACTGAAATCATTACAGATCTGGTAAGAACACACCGCTCTTTCTCAGGGCTACTTTACATCTCCCTTCTTTTGAACTTTATAAAGCAGGGAGGAATTTAGCAACTGTTAATTTGAATTTTTAAAATGAAAACAAAATTTGTAGTAACTCGATATATTTTTTTTCCTTACTGAAAGATTATATATAAATGTAGTAAAGACAGTACTACCCTTTCTAAAATTCGTAGAGATAGCATTCCAATTTAGGTCAATCATTTTATATGGCAAAGTGCTTTTCGTTGGATTTGTTGAAAGTTATAATGCATTTGGATTACTCCAAGACAACTGTCATGATTTGCACTTTTCACTTCAAGGTAACTGTCATGAATTTAACTTTTTCACTTAAAGATAACTGTAAACATATTCACTTTATCACTCCAAGATAATTGCCAATAATTTTACTTTCGCAATGTACGATGAACGGTGATTGTCACGAATTTCAGACAGACATACTAAGAATGGTTGTCACAAATTTTAATGGTAATGGTAAAACGTCTGTTGTATACTACTTGGAAATTGTCATGAAACACTCATCTATCTGTCTCTGGCACCAATGCCACTTAGTTAACGGATATTATTATTAATAATTAATTAATCATCCCAAACTAATCACAAGTGATGGGAATCTTAATTTGTTTTATTAATGATCTTCCAGCAGACACCACTCGTCTCTCACTTGGCGGATATGCAGACGCAACATTAAAGATAAACATTTACTGTCACACAGTTGTAATGGTTTATAATCAATAAACCAGAAAATTCAAGACACACAATGAAGAAAGTACAAAGGCTGCGTGTCCCATTAAGGTAATGGCCACCTTACAAAAATGGACATTTTGCCACTTCAGATTCAAATGATTAATTAACTAATAATAATTGTATCTATTAACTAAGTGGATTTGGTGTCACACTATCTATACATCTATTATCTACCTATACATTTATTAATATTAAAACTTCTGTGAACACAAAGCAAAGTGTTCAAGAACAACAAAATTCTACGTTCATGCACGAAAGAAACTCACTCGGGCGTAGACTTTACTAGTGTTATATCAATCAGTACTCGGGCGTAGACTTTACTAGTGCTATATCAATCAGTACTCGGGCGTAGACTTTACTAGTGCGTAGACTTTACTAGTGCTATATCAATCAGTACTCGGGCGTAGACTTTACTAGTGCGTAGACTTTACTAGTGCTATATCAATCAGTACTCGGGCGTAGACTTTACTAGTGCTATATCAATCAGTACTCGGGCGTAGACTTTACTAGTGCGTAGACTTTACTAGTGCTATATCAATCAGTACTCGGGCGTAGACTTTACTAGTGCTATATCAATCAGTACTAGGGCGTAGACTTTACTAGTGCTATATCAATCAGCACTCGGGCGTAGACTTTACTAGTGCTATATCAATCAGCACTCGGGCGTAGACTTTACTAGTGCTATATCAATCAGCACTCGGGCGTAGACTTTACTAGTGCTATATCAATCAGCACTCGGGCGTAGACTTTACTAGTGCTATATCAATCAGCACTCGGGCGTAGACTTTACTAGTGCTATATCAATCAGCACTCGGGTGTAGACTTTACTAGTGCTATATCAATCAACTATATCAATCAGTACTCGGGCGTAGACTTTACTAGTGCTATATCAATCAGCATTCAGGCGCAGACTTTACTAGTGCTATAACAGCTATATCAATCAGTACTAGGGCGTAGACTTTACTACTGCTATAACAGCTATATCAATCAGCACTCGGGCGTAGACTTTACTAGTGCTATAACAGCTATATCAATCAGTACTAAGGTATCGCGAGTTGTTTCTGTCATGTCTTGGCGCTCTATGTCACCTGATTTTTGTCAAGAAATGTTTTCTCCGTGTCACCTTGCCAGCGTTAGAAGCAATTAAGTGTCCTAGCAGACAGTTCAAGCTCCTACGGCCTACGTATATGCAGCGCTTCCATAAAGTTTTTTGGTTTGTTTTTTTTTTTGATTGTACAATCAGAAACCCGTCAACTGCAGCACTTCCGTGCTTGTTGATGTTAACCGCAATAATTTCCAACAGTTGTTATCTCGTGTCCAACAAAGGTCAAGGTCAGCACCAAAGTTTAAGTCTACGTTTTGTAAGTTTTGTTTACTTTCGACTTCAGGGTGTTTTCAATTGTTGGGTGTCGACATGCATTGTTAGATGACGTGTTTATTGATTTTCTTTTTAATTTGAAAAAGAAAGATATGCAACAAAAATAACAGCGAAAGACAAATAATAATTTTGAAAGCAAACAGAAAACATAATAAAAGAGAGTAAAATCTTGTTTATGAGAAATTTAATTGTCTAGGAGAGAGAGAGAGTACAACCAACGCTCCCTTTTTAAACATTGGCTGTCTGCGGTGTACCTTCAATATTGATGTCTCATGAGGCATTCAAGAGGCTAGCAGGTCATCTTTTTATGGTAAATTCTTGTTGCTTTTAAACAGCATAACGTTCTCAATGTTCTTAGTGTGTTAGCGCGAGCATGTGTGTGTGTGTGTGTGTGTGTGTGTGTGTGTGTGTGTGTGTGTGTGGGTTAGTGGATGGTTGGGTGGTTATACATTATCGTTTTTTGTGGCCTGATACTCTTGAAACATTCTTTACTTGTGTTACCTCTCTTACCGTGGCTTATTGCTGTCAAGGGAGGTAAATTGGTGTAACGTGGAAATTGATTGATGAAATAATTGTGTCCATGTGCGCACTTTGAAAAGGACTGAAGCGAGGTCAGTACATGCATTTGGGCGTGTCACATTTATGCGGATTTCCTCCACTGGGATCTAGTGGTCGATGTAGACAGCGGAAAAGGCATTTAAATTCAAAATTGCTTTTAAAATTGTATCTAGTCTTAGAATATTACAAGCGACAAAAAAAGAAGAAGGCATATTTAAGATGCGTTTAACTTGCTTTGCTGTGACCAGATTCCGTGTGGTGATTAGAACTAAGAGGTACGATTACTGTAATAAGTGTGAATGCGTTAGTGTGTGTACGTGCATGTGTTTGAACATGTGTTTATGCTGTAGGGTGTGCGGGGGTCTGTGTGATATGTGTTACTCAATTAGCATTCCAAGTTTACCAATAATGAAAAAAAGGTCATACTTAAATATATGCTTAACACATTGGACAAGTGACGTGCAAATTACACAGACAAAATAAACATTAAGCCGAAATCACGTATCCACACTGTGCCAAGGTGTGTGTCCCTTTGCTCATAGCCCCTCTTAGCGATACCAAAGTTCCATCAAGATCTACCCAGCGCTATTTTTAACCCTAAAACAGGTGTGAATACACCACGACATCCATTTCCGCCTCAGGCTCTCCAAGCAACTTCGAGCCGTTAAACCATTGCTGCAATATTATATCTACGAAAAACGAATCGATCTCAATCGAGCAGGCGACCAGTCTGTGTCAGCTCTATCCGTCGGAATTGATTATTTAGTTAATTATTTTGTTCAAAGTAAAAACGAAGCTGACACTATCAATTTATCCCGCGCGAGACATTTTCTGCGGAGCACAGACTAAGGTAGGCTACTCGAGCTGTTCTGTACCGAGAACTTTTTTAATGCACCGAATGCGAACACGTCTCTAGAACATAGTGGCTTGATTTATTGTTGTGCTGAGACCATGCCAGAAGAAGTGAGCAGTGGTTTCTGTTCTAATGGACGTTTTTCGATTTATTACAAATGGAATTCACTTGAGATCGTCGCTTCTGTGTGCTAGAGAGCCATCAACTTACACACCCGTCTTGCTGGTCCACGTGCCCGGCTGCCAGCAAGTCTGAGAACCTTGGTAGCAAATTAAACCGAGAATAGACGATTTCTTTGCCTTCGCAGATCCGGGAAATTGCTTCCAGAAAAGACGTAATGGCGACTGTATAAGTTGCATGATTTTTTTTAATGTATTTTACAATATGCATTGTTTAGTGTTTTCTTTAAATAAAATGTAGTTTCTTTTGTAAATATGCTTAGCAATGACACCACCTGCCAATAAATGACATGTACATCGTTAAAATTATGTTGAAACAAATTAATAATTATGCAAGCAAACTATTAAAATACCACAAATATGGAGAGAAAATAACTTATACATAAACCAAACAAATAATGTCATACACAGCCTGTCCACTATATAAATATGTCTTGATACTCTTTTGATTGTTTAATACTTGTTTGTGACTGTGTTTCATTCTAAATGAAGTCTAGATACATATATATTAGGTCTGATACCGTGTGTTTGTATGTATATATGCGGGTTTGTGTCTTTTGTGTGTGTATGTGTGTGTGTGTGTGTGTGTGTTTGATAGTGTTTGACGTCTATACATGTAAGTAGTACGTCTGATTTCTATGAAGCCTACGTATTCATATATTTTGTCTGTTGCTGTGTAAGGTCTATCCGATTATCTAAGTCTTGCTGAAGAATTAAGCTTAAGAAGAGTGCGTTAAAATGTTTTAAGGTTTTTCTATCCTTTTTAGTTTAAGAGCTACTGTACCCTACGGCAGACCACATCTTCGCTAGACACAAGAAAAGAAATAAACAACAATGAAACACCAGCAATACCGAGTTATTTTCTCTTTCCTTTCTTCTTTAAGACCTTTTAATAATCTCGAATTTCAGTTTAGTTAATGTAATTTCAATGTATACTTGGTGGCTGTGCGCTAATGAAATGTAAGCATCTGTGTATGTATATATGTATGCGCGCGCCTGTGTGTGTATGTGTGTGTGTATGTGTGTGTGTGTGTGTGTGTGTGTGTGTGTGTGTGTGTGTGTGTGTGTGTGTGTGTGTGTGTGTGTGCGTGTATGTGTGTAAGAATAGATTTAATACAGTACCAAATGTTATATGCATTAAAATATTGTGATCCCATCCAAGGTAACTACTTATCAAATCAGAACAATATAAAACACTGTCTAGCGACACATGCTACCCGTACTGGAACACACAAACCATGCTTCATCAATCATAATTTCATGTCGATACGAATGTCATTAATTATAAAGTAATATAACATAATTGGACAACGTCATGCATTATCAAGTGAGGATATCGTTCGTGTAGGTGTCCATCATAATACCACACATTATGAAATGTGTTATGCACCCGGACAAGCACCAAAAGTAATCAAGAATGAATACTCGCCCACGCACGTATACATAATGCATTATTCTATCTCAAACAAGCGACGTATACGTACACATACGCCATACGTAATCACGCGTACGTATATATACTTGTACATAGTAATACCACATAACATCCAGTATGCTACATATACAGACACAGGTAAATAAACTGCTATTTTTCCACACAGATTTATTGGTAAATATCTACTCAACTATAAGCGACTTCAGGCATTCTTCTCTGCCTAGGCAAGCGTCCTTCGTCCAATCTTTGACAGATACCTAAATAAACACCCAACGCTGTCAAGACTATGTGATGTAGATTTACAAACGCGTAGATGAATTATCAAACATTGCTACTTACCTTATCCTTACCAAGTATTGTTACGCGTCTCGATAAATGTCATGCATTATCTAACTTCAGGACATGTTTGCGCAAATTCATTCATTATCAACCTTGCCACAGGTATAATCAAGCATTTTGACATGTCGAGTTTGATTCGTGCGTCATCAAGCATTATTGCATATCTAGACAAACTTGCGCATTCCTAAGCAGTATTGCATATCTAGACAAACTTGCGCATTCCTAAGCATTGACAAATACCTAAAGATGCGTTGACATTAACAGCCAAAGCTACAAGTTCGGATAAACATCACACTTCTTGCAGTATGACATGTTGGTGTAGCATGGAACCTAAAATTATATACACTGGCACTAAATACATTGTCCAACTATTCTCTACACACTACAGGACTTTCTCCCCATGCTCACTATACCCCCTCCCAGACTCCCCCTCTCCAAATCCAATATTTTTTTTTAATGTATGAAGCTGCTGCCCTTAATCAGGATATACTGACACTGACATTACAACGGGACTTGTTCGACTCGACTCTCTAATGAGCAAGCCCGCAATTCCAGTACTGAACAGTGCTACGATATATATTATTTTTTAATGCTAGGGCCGGCCTGTTTATGCCCCTGTGATTAACGATGCAGGTTCCCTACAAATTAATATTTTGAAGCTCATATCTGATGCTGCATCATGGCTATCTGCAATAAAATGACGAGGCTGTCGACATTAAATCGCGCTTACCCACAAGAAGCTGACAATTTACTGTTTACGAGTGATCTGAAATTAACATTAGAAATGAAATTTCTTCTCACAGTTACTTCCCCTCACTGAATGCAGCAACGGCTAACACTAGACCAGCTTGTCTGGCACTCTTCTTGTCACTTCAGAAAAGAAGGAATCAACGAAGACGTCTAGATGTCGGTGAAGACGTTATGATGGTTGCGTCGGAAGTCGTGACGGTCACACATTAGAACAAAGTTCTAATGGACGAAGAAAAATGGGCGAAGCGAAAATACGCGTTGTTCTTTTCTTCGACAAACGACTGCAGTTGGGATAGAACAACAGATCTGATAAATAAATAAGTAGTAACAGGAGACACACAACCCATAAAAGGCTCGATTGGCAGAAAATTTAAGCCGTTTGCTTCTTTATGCCTAGAATTCCTTACAAAAGACATCAGAGATTCTCTTCGATTTCTGCCACAACAATGGTTCCATCCTGGTTTGCTTCTGGCTTTCCTTTTCATGCATAAAACATTCAAACCGATTTATTATGAAGGGAAGCTTTGAAGAACAAAGAGCAGCGCCACCTTGTCCGATACTGTCTGGGGACGCAGGCAAAGTGAGGTTTCCTAACAAGCGAACAAAAGATGCAAATAACGAAAATCCAGAAATGCCGAGCTGACGGTTTTTCTTGTAGTTCGTTTGTTGAATTTCCAAGAGAGACCGTTAATGGAAAATTCTAGAGTTCGAAGAAAGATGATGAGAGTAAACATGCATCGTAGAAACAAAAAAAACAACACTACAAACAAGTTCTCAGGACACAATGCCCTCTAACACAGACCGCAACTCTAGATATCTGTTCACAATAACACTTACCAAACAATCCAAGACCACGTGAAAATGATATTTTCATCGCACTGAATATTACACTTTCAATATTAAAACTTTATAGTGATAGCATGATTGAATGTTGCTGCCCTACTCTATAACGTTCAAAAGTAGATGTTGCTGTTATCTCTGAACGGTTTCTTGAGTATATCGGCGTGAAGGGCCAACAATTTTGAAACTTTCCAAGGTGACGTCACCTCACACGAATACAAAACACAGTAAGGATGCCGATGTAACTGTGGTCAGTCTGCTCCAATCGTACGTTCGTTGCCGTGGCTAGTGATGCATTGAGCAGCAGGTGATCAGTGTTGACTGCTTATTGCCACTTGAGACTGGAATATGTCCTCTGGCACCAGCGATAGTCGTTCCCACCTGTCGGGTTTGGAAGAAACTAAAGCGGGGTCAAGTTCGGTGTGTGTGTGTGTGGGTGGGTGGGTCCGACAGTATGGAGCGCCGTTCCAGATTCACTATAACTTTTTTTTTTTATGTAATGGTTCGGTCAGTGAGCAGAAATAAGTTCACGATCGGTGACGTACTGCACAGTATTCATGTTGCTGATATCAGTGACGTGCACCATTTACTGAACAGTATTCGTGTTGCTAATATCAGTGACGTGCATCATTTACTGAACAGTATTCATGTTGCTAATATCAGTGACGTGCATCATTTACTGAACATAAATTAATGTTGTTCTGTTATCAGTGACGTGCATCATTTACTGAACAGAATTCATGCTGCTCTGATGCCAGTGACGTTCATCATTTACTGAACAGAATTCGTGTTGTTCTGATATCTGTGACGTGCATCATTTACTGAACAGAATTCATGTTGTTCTGATATCTGTGACGTGCATCATTTACTGAACAGAATTCATGTTGTTCTGATATCTGTGACGTGCATCATTTACTGCACAGTATTCGTGTTGCTTATATCAGTGACGTGCCATTTCCTGATCCGAATTTATGCTAAAGATAAATAATATATACCACACTTATCTTTAGTAGTATTCACATTATCTATTAATTTTCAAAACTGTTAGTACTAGTACTACTACCATCTCCACTCTTGATACTACTAGTAGTAATGATATTAGTTTTGATACTAGCCATGACTGTGATAACGTATATAAAGTTCATAAGACAAATCTTAGCGATTTCGCATGCGCAATGGAGTTCGTATTCTATTTCATGCATAGCGAGAAAGTAGTACCCTCACAAAAAAAATAGAAAAATCAAATGCAAATAAAATAGACGAGAATAAAGGTCAAACTTTCACTTAATAAACTTCAAAGACTTTATCTAAGACCCTTAAAGCACAATAGGCAACCGTGTGCAGCTTCGTGAAAGCAGGCACAATTGGTTTTTTTTTTAATGTTTTTTTTCCTCTCTTTTACCAATCACCGTTTTCTGTCCTTAATTTCCAGGGAAAAATATCGTTTTAGGACCATCGAGCCGGCTGTGAAATGGACGATATAAAGGAACATGAAGCAAGCAAAATAATATTAGTCCATCAAATCTGGCGAACATGCCTAATGAAAACCCTTGGGACTAGGGTTTAGGAAGGTTGTACAAGGTCTGTATGTGAATGGGTCTTCTAATCATGTATGCGACTGTCCGGTTCTATCTGAGGTTTTTATTTATGTCTGCTATATTTTGAACCTACCCAACTAAGCGTGTTACTGATTTTAATTGTCAGAGTAGGATTGTCTAATTATGTATCTAGTTCTCTCTGTCGTCTGTATTATGTAAGTATATGTGTGGTTCTTTTGGAGAATGTATTTTATCTATCTAATAATGCAATTGGGATTTCTACTATATATGTTTACGTAAATTTGTGAGTTTTCTGGTTGTAGGTGTCTCTATAATCTCTCTCTCACACATCATTCACCCACCCCACATAAACATACACATACTGAGACAGAATAAATTTGCCTATCCCTATTTCTAGACTTAATTGTTATAAAAATCGTTAAATTGCCGACCTTGGGCACTCATGATGGCATGTTTGTATGTGACAGAGTTGGATTAAACAATTCCAGTTGAGAATATGATAGAAATTGCTGATGCAATCCAAAGTTTGTGTGTCTGTGTGTAAAGCAGACAAACAGGTAAAATACACATGATTAGGTAAATATGTGTGGTTCGTTTTGATTAAGGTGTCTTATTATTGTTTGTGGCTCATTCTGTCGTTAAGTGTCTGTTTAGTTACTTACAGAAATGTGTGATTCTTTCTGTAGTTATGTGTCTGTTCATTTATGAATCGAAAAAATATAGATCTTTCTATCATGACTCTCTAAATATGTATGAAAATGTCTACTGCAGTATCCTATTAATTATGGATAGATTTTCTGTTGTGTGTCTGTCTAAAATAATGGGTAGTTGAGGCTTTCTGGTTTATTTGCGTGCGTACGTGTGGGTAGGTGGGGGTATCAAATCATTCTATTCGGGTGGCACTATCTAACAAACTGTGTGAATACTAACGGCTATGTTGTAATTAGTGTACGGATATTTACTGTGTGCATGGGATAGTTGTTGCATCACACAAAAATATAATGACCTACTAATTTCCTTCATTCATTTTGCAAAATGGAAGAGAAGGGGGGGGGGAGAGCAATTACCCGCTACATCGTTAAGTGTGAAATCGATTTTAAAACTTAGTTTCCTAAGGAATCATTCAACTTTTAAGTCGTTGGTGCGCATATCTAATTTCATAATAATCAGCAGTGTGTGACAATATCATAATTAGACTGAGCGAAAAACGCATCCCCCACTCCAACACTCCCAATCACTTTACCCCCCTACCCCACCCCACCATCGTGTGCTGACTGACTCAGGCGGTGTCCTTGTAGGGCAGCCAAACCTGAGCCAGTATCTTCTATGAGCGGTTTAAGCACTGGAATCGATCGATAGTATCAGACGCAGCAAAGGTGTGACCGGCCCAGTCTTAGCGCATCGTGGCAAAACACTTTTTCAGGCACTAGATTTCTGTTACTGAGGGATGAGTTTAATTATGTCGTTGATGGATCACGCGATCTAAAGCCGTTTAGCGATTTTGCAAAGGGGCATCTATTAGTGTGCAGACTCGTAAATGAAGAGACTTTCAGAAAATGTGTCACCTTGCGTATGTAAGTAAATCTGTGCACCTAGTTAGTGGGTGTGCACTCGTAGGGAATCAAACGCCAACCAGACCTAGAATGAATGAGTTACTGTTTCACTCATATAAAGGGTGATAACAATATTTTACTCGTACGGGTAGGATGGACGGGGGGGGGGGGGGGGTTGTAACAAATTCTAATTTACTCGTACAACAGGAATAACAAATAATATTTTACTCGTGCAACAAGGGATGGACAATATTTCTCTCGTACAGAAGGGAGATAAACAATATTTTACTAGTACAATGGGGTATGACAAACATATTTATATTACGGGGAATAACATTATTGTACTCGTATTACGAGGAATAAAAATATTTTACTCCAGTTGCATGTTGGGTAGTAATATTCTTTTCACTGTTTGCAGCGTTGTTGTTAATGTGGGGAACGCTTCCGGCTTCCGCCGCTTTCGCGTTGTTTGCAGCGACTGGACGACAAGGAAGATATAGAAGGGGGGGGGGGGGCGATGGAGTGGAAAGAAATGATAGATGCGGTAAGGACATGCATAATAAAAAACACACCAACAAAACAAACCAGTTTAGCTTAAATAAATAACTTCACATAATTCTGTTTTACGTTAATTTATGGTTCTATGCAAGCACGGCCGGAAATATTACTTAAACAAGTCATACGCGGAAACAATATGCCAAAATGAGAAAGAAAAATGTGCCGTAATCGGTCGCGGGAGATCATGTGCGAATTAAATATTGAAAGGTTAACGGACATATAAACAGCGTGTTTCCTGCCTTATTTTT
The DNA here is from genome assembly GCA_028829895.1 of Sinotaia quadrata. NCBI lineage: Eukaryota > Metazoa > Mollusca > Gastropoda > Architaenioglossa > Viviparidae > Sinotaia > Sinotaia quadrata. Next base: position 108,281,316 of record CM054181.1, on the reverse strand, counting down.
TTGAAATACATTTAGGCCTAGCACAAATAAAGCCAATTGGATTTTAGCGTTTTACTTAGAAATAAAGATAGAATTATTCTTCGCAAATGGACTCCAACGACTCTCAATTTGTTGGTTTCAGAGAAGGGCATTGTACTACCAGCTGTAGAAAACTACTGTTCATGATATTAATGTTTTAGAACCAATAAATCATGTAACTTTTAAACAACACTCCTAAACCATTAATTGTTACTGGATGCTCTTGTCAACCAAATTAAAAATGTTTGTCCCTATTTGTAGGAGTATATGCTTATTAAATACATATTCAGAAAAAAAGATTTTGTGTTTCTATCTATCTATCTATCTATCTATCTATCTATCTATCTATCTATCTATCTATCTATCTATCTATCTATCTATCTATCTATCTATCTATCTATCTATGTATCTATCTATCTATCGTGATTTATAGCGAAAAGATTTAGACATACAATTTTATTATTGTATCCCACACTGTATTCATTTTAGTGTTTAGGCAAATTTACTCCGCCACAGGTTAGATGTTAGAACACCTCTTAGCATTTGCAGTCGTTAGGTTTAAAAGATTTCAAAGCGACAGAATTTAAAGTGGTTAGGTGTCAGAATTCAGCTTGAAAACAAAGTGAGTGGTTATTAGAAACACAGTGGGGTCTTGCCCTAGATTTTCACTTGTGGACGTTGCATTGTTGGAAGGCGTTCTCACACTATTTGATAAATTTAACGTGTACAATCCAAGAGTAGCTTATTTTTGTCTGTGTGGTATCTCCATTTATGCTTTATTATCTACGCAGCAGCTCGTTAACAAACGTAGCTGGATGCTAGTAAAGATAGACAGGCTAACAAATGTATAAGCCGAATGACTGATATCGATGGATTGTGTGGGTGAGTGAGTGAGTGAGCGAGCAAAAGAAGAAAGTCATTGCAGATTTAATCAGTTAACAAAATTCTTTAGGGGAGAAATAAACATCTGGCCTAGAGTATCTGCAAAACAGGAATAAAATTCTTTTAATTAAATAAACCTGTCTTCATACTTTATTCAGCTCGCCTTATTGCTCGCTTCGTTCCGATTCATGCTGAAACACACGAATAGCTGCAATAATATTACCCAATCAGTATGGCAACTATCTTATCAACCAGAAAACAATAAAAATACCGTCTGCTTCTTCTCGTCTTTCAAAGCGTGCACGCTAGAAGCGAATTACATGTGAATGTGTGAGAGACGTTAAAATATTAGCTTCCGAATGCAATTTGAAAAATAGTTCTTCATTTTAATCTCTCGGGATTTCGGACAAGCAAAAGAGATTTGTGTTTCCACTTCAGTTCTTCAATTTCTCCTTTCTGATGGGTTATCTATTTTGTCTTCTTCTGTCTCTGTCCCTTGTCTCTTTCTGCCTTCTCATTACTTCTCTCCCTCTCTCTCTCTCTCTGCATCCCCCACTTTTTTCCAACTCTTCTCTCTGCCTCTCCCTATCTCTTTTGATGCCTCTCTCTGCTTTTGTCTCTCTTTGTCCTTCACTGTCTTTCCTGATTTTGCTCTCTCAACCTTTATAATACCACACAGAGTTTCTTTTCTAAATGACAGCGAGCTACTATAAATGTTTCATATCGTGCTCTTTTAACATAAAACTATAAAATTGTGCCAGTGTTTCTTGGACACCCAAATCTTTATAATATCCTAGTGGGTTTCTTCCCCCAAACGTACTACAACAACGAGTTACTCTAACTAACACAATCATATGTTTCAAATCTATGTTTAAATCTAACCTAATTGCTGTCATGAAATAGCTGTGTTTTAACTTTCTTTGAAAGCTAATGAATGTTTTGTATCTCACATTGTTGATACCAAATCGCCAAGGTAACACAAGTTTGTGCTTTGTGTAACACAATTATAGTTATTTCCAAACTGTATTCTAATGAATACAGTCCTTTTGACTGTAATGACATAACTGTTGCCTGACACATGGCTACAATAATGACTCATACAGTTTTTCGGACTAAAAATTATATTAATATTTCTCCAAAGTGCTATCTACTATCGTCCTTATCACAGTAACAATGGCATAACTGCTGTCTGACACCTAGATTCAACAATGACCCCCAAATGTTTTTCGGACTCAAAATTATAGTCTCCACATTGTGTTTTAATGTCCTTATAAGTGTAAAGATTTAATTGTTTTTCAACCGTCATTGAATCATAGTAATGTACCTGTGAAGGCGCCTTCTATCTGTTATTACTATTAATATTCTTCTTCAGCATTTAAGAACCACATGAATACAGGTGGGCAGATCACGATTTATAGGTATACGATAATGAGATGACTCTTCTCCAATGTCGGAGCTGGCTTGCACTTTCAGAACTCTATTCTAAGTATACACACTTCAAATAATTATTCTTCTGCCACATAAGTTTCCTACAGACAGAAACTTCTTACTTAAGGGATATGTTTTGATCCATCTTTTGTTACTTCTGTCCCCACACACCTTCTTCTATCCAAAAACTATTTGACGCGTAAGATGTTGCATACAAGTAACATTATTTATTAAACATAACTATCGTGAAAGTAAACAAATCAATAGAGTTATTTACAACAAAAGCAATAGATCCCGGATAACTAATAGAAAATCCTCAACAAAGGCAATAGATCCCGGATAACTAGTAGAATGTCCTCAACAAAAGCGATAGATCCCGGATAACTAATAGAATGTCCTCAACAAAAGCGATAGATCCCGGATAACTAGTAGAATGTCCCAATGAACGTCAGAGCTCTCTCTCGAATAATTTCAGTCCTATTTGACATCACAGAAATTTAAAGTTTTGAGAAGGGATAAGGTTTATATATTTATATATAACGAAGGCCTGACATTGTCTGCTCCTGAGGTGGTAATGACGTCACTAGGCACAGTGTTGATACTTCATAATAAGGGCATTCAAGTCACTGCATAAGGCTTGCATGCACACCTCAGAATGAAGCCTCATCAGAGATATCTCTGCAGAGAGTTTTTCACGAAAGAGGGTGGGGGTGGGGGTGAAGCATTCTCTTAAGGTTGCGTAAAAGGAAAAATGCTGCTTCCTATCTTTCTTCGACTTAGCGAGGAGAACTGATTCATCTCCCTTGCATAACACCAAAAAAGTGTTGACTTCAATCTCCAATGGCCAACACGCTCGGCAGAACCCTTGCTTGCACAAATTTCCAAACAATCAGGAAAGCAGATTCCTAGGAATAACAGAGTCCCAAGTCCTTTCACGCGAGAAGTATGGTGCATGCATAAATCTCTAGTGTTAAGTTATATATTTTTTTACCTCTCCTCTACTTTCATTATCATTATATATCATTACATTATCATTATATTGTTATTATCATTTTATATATATATATATATAATTATATCATTATGTTAATTTATACTTTTTACCTCTCCTCTACTTTCATTATCATTATATTATCAGTATACTGTTATTATCATTATATTATCAGTATACTGTTATTATCATTATATATATATATATATATCATTATATCATTATGTTAAATTATACTTTTTTTTACCTCTCCTCTACTTTTATTATCATTATTATTTCATTTTTGCATATATGTCAAACTTACCTATCTGCAAATATGATATTATCCCCATGCACACGAGAAAATACTTGAACATCGCAATACAATCGAAAATAAATTCAGCTTTACCAGAAAGTAATGTTAACGTAACTAAAAGCGTTTTTTGTATTTTACATAAGAAAATATATAATGTAGCAAATATTTCTAAGTTTTTCTTCTCATTCTTACTATCAGCTAATTAGCTTACCAAAGGTCAGCTATCCCCCGTAGTGCTCCTTCCATGAACTATAATTCTCTTGTAGCAATATGTCAAAGATTCCACCCAGTATTTAAACTGAAATAGTGGGGTTTTTTTTGGAAAAAACAATTTAGCACTTAACAATGAGCGATAACGAGGTATAGGAGAAGGGGAGGTGAACATTAGACTATCAAAACTGGCTTGGCAGAATTTCGCTCTGTTGAATGTTTTTTCCCTCTGAAACATAACTAGACAGGTCAATGTGTGAATCTTTTTCATTGGTCGGCAGCTGACCTGCACTAGGTCTTTTCTAAAACCAAATCTGCTGGCAATTCTCATCTGGTTCCCAGCACCCTAGTTGTCTCATCTGTCGTACTTAAGAACCATTGGGATGTTTTTCCATATCACCTTGCCATTTTGCTACTTTGATCTAACTGTTTACTTTGGGATATGTTTTCCGTTTTGTTTTATTATTTACTGAGATTTATGTATTCATATTCCTGACTTTCCTGATAAATAGTCACGTGCTCCATCTGCATACATAACGTCCCAAATGTGGTGGTCGTATTGTAATATTTCTTTTACTAAGGATTTGATTGAGTGTAGGGGGCGCTTCCGGCTTCCGCCGCTTTCGCGATATTTTACTAAGGAAGGAGCGTTTACTTTGCTTATCTTATCTTTATTTGTTAGCGGTATGTGGAGTTTGATGGTAGGTTTCTGTGGGTATTGACATTTCAGTGGTTGAATTTGAATTGCTGTTTTTAGATTGGCTTCTAACTCATGACATTTGTTTCGTAGTTCTGATGGGTAAGTGAAACGTTTATTTTGCAAGGGTTGTTGTTTGTCTTGGGTTGAAGCTTGAGGTAGAGTGATATAAACTTAGTCGTAATTCTATGGTTTCTTGAAATGTATCCACGCGCTGCTATTATGTTTGAAATATTTATTAGAACACCATATGTAACTTTCAGGGCTCTGGCTTGTGTGCTGATAAGTTTCTTTCATTAGTTTTGAGTTTAAGTTAATTAGGAGTGGAGCTGTGTACATTAACCTGGACATCACGAAGGTATGATATCAGTTAATTTAACATAGATTTTACTTTGACACCCCATGTCCAGTTGCTAACTACTTTCATTGGATTTATTCCTGTTTGTTGAATGTATACATTCTTCCAGATACTTATCCCATTTGTTGAAAGGCAACTCCTAAGAATTGAGGTTTGTATTCAATTTCTGTGTTATCTATTTTCAGTTTTGCGGGAAAAACTGGTATTTATATGTATGGGGAATTAAAATCTTACAGAGAATAATCTAGCCTAAGGCCAGTGCCGTCATAACCCTTGGGCATGCTGGGCAGTTGCCCGGGATCTCACGAATTTTATCGACCATGTTACATGTTTATTCCTGTGAGTGGTTGTGTAGGTAGTGGCCCCAGTACACTGCTTTGCCCGTGTGCCTATAATGATGTTAAGACGGCCCTGCCTAAGGCTACTTTGGAGACACGCTCCACTACATATGGACCGGTCACTCCTAGTTAGGCGACTTGCGACCTTTCCCCGCCCAGAAAAATAAGTGGCTCTGGCCAACTCTAGCCAGTTTGATCTCGCGCCGCAGTCACCTCCACACGCGTGCCCTACCCAAATGTATCTCTGAGGCCTGGCAGAAAACCTGACTCCTGCCAGAGACATAACTACTTACTAACAGTTGTAAGAAATATAGCCGAGAAACTCGCACGTAGGTTCATAACATTGCTTCAAATACATTCTTTCTCCTAGTCGGTAAAATTTCAAACACGTCCAAGAGTTCACACACACACAAGATTACTCTTGATATCAGCAGCTAACAGATTCACAGCAAAATTATGCATTTTTCAAACTAGCATTACAAAATACAATACAGGCTAGAAAGATAGGAAGTTTAGGAAAGATATAGATAAGATAAATTTTTAAAAAATACTTAATGAAATATAATTAATTATGCGATTAATGCAAGGTAGAATTTCATGTATAAAACAAACGTCAGAAAAAAAAATAGAATGCATAACCCACCGACTGAGGGTGGTTGAGGGTGTGCTACCTGTTTCACCCCCTTCCGCCAGCCCTCCTGCCCTTCACCTCGGACGCACCGCGAGGCTGTGGGGATCCCTCAGAAGCAGACCGAGACCGAGAACATTGTGAAGATGTAAAGTCTAATGCGGCTTCTGGGGGGAGAGAGCGAAAAAAAAAGAATAGAAAGAAAGAAAGAAAGAAAGAAGGAAAGAAAGAAAGAAAGAAGTAGTTATACAGATAGGAAGAGAAGGATATATATATATATATACTTTTAAAATGGGATTTTTAATGTCTGCGATGGGGCTATATTAATTAGCAAACTGAATCTGGCATTTAAATCTTTTCCTCTAAACTCTTATAGATTTTAATGTATATTGTGACTGCCCCATTAATTATTATTAAGTTTCATTAATTTTAAAAAATAGACATATTTGGACCTGGTCATCAATTGAACTTGGTCATCAATTTGATCCTGGTCATCTATTAGAACCTGGACATCTATTTGAACCTGGTCATAGTTTTGAGATGTGACGGAGTTGTTTTCCTTTTGTCCGAGTCTAGCTCGCCTACATGAGATTGGATAATTAATATAAGAAAGGTAATTTTATTAAAAATAATCCTTAATTAATGATGTACATACGACTGGCTAGAGGAAAAATTATTCATGTGGAAACACATGAGAAAGATGAAAAACAAACTGAAATCAACAAAGTAAAAAGAGCAGAACAAACATGCTGCCTTCAATCTAATGAAGAAAGTGTTCATTTTTAGATTCTGTTTGATTTAAATAACGTCCTAATAAAAATTTTTTCTGATTGCTGATTGATGAACATAATATTTATATGTTATCAGTTCAATGATCGCTTTATCTAGATGACCGAACACCATTTCGTGAGGAACCGAATTTAAGCAAAAGACTGGGAAAATGAAGTCGTTCAAGAAGATTTACCAAACGATTATTGATTTTTACCTTTTGCTAATATTTTTAAAAATCGAATTTAAACTTTATGAAAGATGTATCTGTCTTTTGTCACTATGATTATTTGTGAGCACACTGCCATACTCGATGAAGAAAAAATCCCATAAACAATAAAAGGCTTATCGCGCAATGACGTAGGTTCTGGCTTTCTTTCTGACACGTTGAAAGGAAAAAACTAGAAAGGGAAAGAAAATATCAGAAAGCAACAATGATATTTCACACTCTGGCGACAACGGAAATATTTTCACTCACACAAAACGGAAAAGGGACGACCGGTAAATTGGTTATAACTGCAACCTGCATTGATAGATTTCTATTTCGCTAACTCTGCCATTGCTGTCAATGGACTCAGAAGGAAAGCGTTTGTCTTCTTATAAAGAACTTAAATATGATTAGGCATTTGAAACCAATTCGTTTCGCCACTATTATGAAGTAACCCTGAAAGGAATGCCAATAATAATTATAACAGTGAGAATGTTTCAAGACAACTGTGCAGAATTTCAAAGACATTCGATCATTTATTGCTCTGCTGTCTTCTATTTTTCTTTCCTTTCTTTCTTTCCGTTCTTTCCTTTTAAGGAGGGACAAGTGAAGATATTATATAGAACAAGACAACATCCATAGGAAAGACCTTACACAGCAAACCTACGAATGAAGGAAAAAATAATGAGGAAATAAATAAAGAAAGAAAGATAAAAATGAAAGAAAGAAAATGAAAGAAAAAAAGAAAGAAAGAAAAAAGAAAGAAAGATAATAAAAAGAAAGAAAGAAAGAAAGATAATAAAAAGAAAGAAAGAAAGAAAGAAAAAAGAAAGAAAGAAAGATAAAAAAGAAAGAAAGAAAGAAAAGAAAGAAAAAAAAGAAAGAAAAGAAAGAAAGAAATAAAAAAAGAAAAAGAAAGAAAGATAAAAAAAGAAAGAAAGATAAAAAAGAAAGAAAGATAGAAAAAAGAAAGAAAAAAGAAAGAAAGAAAGAAAGAAAGAAAGAAAGAAAGAAAGAAAGAAAGAAAGAAAGAAAGAAATGTTGAAAAAGACAAAAGGAGCAAGAAATAAAGTTAATAATAGAGGAATGACAATTAAAGGAGGGCAGAAAAAAAGAAAGGAAAAGAATAAAATGAAAGAGTGAAGGAAATAATGAAAATCTTCAAAGGACAATGACAACAGATAGAACGGCAAAGTTACACTACTAATTTCTAATACCAAACTCTATCTTGTGGTGATGCCATTTCATTAATAAAATAATCTTGATATTTTTAAATATAAACGTTTTAAAAAATCCTATAAAGATCTATATTTCTTTTAAACGACAAGTTAAACTACGTGCATGAGTTCAGGACAGGCTACCTTGACCTCGGTGTTATCAACAAAATCAGAATGCAATATACGGGATAAAATCAACAATCCCGAAACTGCTGCCGACTATTGATTTGAAAGCAAATATCTTTCCTTAAGGGAGATAACTGGCAACATAAAAACTGTCGAGAAACGTGACATCTATCAGCTAGCTACACAAACAGCGATCCTTTATCAAGGAAATGAATGTGTGACAAAAGCAATCAAAATAAATTAATATATAACTATGTCTATTTTTAAAAAAAAATAATGAATTACAATGAAAATATATCACTTTACAATGCATTGTAAAACATCATTAGCTGGAGAGAGAAAAAAAAGAAAGATAAAGTATCATTGTAAGGAAGAAATTAAAAAAGATAAAACTAGTGAATGGGAAGAGAGAGAAAAGAAATGTGCTTAGAAGAAGAAGAATGAGAGGAAGAATCCGAAGAAGAAGAAGAAACAATTTAATATTATTAAAAAGAAATTGGAGAGAAAGATAGTTTTCATACAGATAGAGAGAGAGAGTTTTCGCTTTTTAAGAGTGACTGACATAAGACCAAATGGCAATATAAAAGGAGCTTAAACGGAATGGAAAACGTACAGACACCACATTGTAAAAAAAAAGTAATACAGATTAAAAATAATAAAGTAACATACTGCACGTTAAAAGCCTGTAAAATCGAGTCGGTAAAAACAATAAAAAGACAAAACCTTCCACGTAGAAAATATTTAATCGTGAAAACACGTAGAGAAACCTTTAAGGAAGAAAGAGAGAAGAAGAAAAAAGAAACTAAAGAAAATAAATTCTGATGTACTGAAAACAAAATTGGTCTTGAATGTCTTCTTCACCAAATAAAATTTAACACCACGACCGCACGAGGAGGAGGGGCTAAAAAGTGTGTTTCACAGAAAAAAGGAAATCAAAGAAAAGTCACAGTCGGTGACGAATGAAACTGAAAAGAGAGATAGAGAATAAAATACAAATAAATAAAAGAAATTAAGAAGAGGAATACAAGAGAACATTAAGTGGAAAGAAAGATAGTAAGAAAAAAGAAAGAAAGAAAGAAAGAAGCTAGAAAGTAAAAGCAATGAAAGAAAACATAGATGAACGAGTAAAAATATTGCATACAAAGAAAGAAAGAATTGCACAGAAAGGAAGGAAGGAAGGAAGGAAGGAAGTCGAAGGAGAAACAAAAAGCAAAATTTAAGACCGAAAAGTCTAATGAATAAGAAACAAAATATTACAGGAATATAAAGAGTGAAGCCATTGAATGCACGTAATTGGATTGAAACTGCAATAGAGAAAGAGAATAGGAGAAAGGAAAAGTAATTGGCTATTAAAACAAAACAATGGCCTTTAAGCACAATGAATCATACATCACATGCTTGCCCGTTCACAGCCAGCATCAAGTTTTGGAGAGCACGTTTTAATAGAATTGAAAGCGAGACGGGCGACAACGAGAGTTCTCTTTCCCTGTATTTCGACTCTTCTCCAGCTCCCCCCCCAAAAAAAAAAAAAAAAAAAAAAAAAAAAAACCAACAAAGCATGAAAAAATAAAATAAAAATTCGAGAACCTGCGCTCACGTGGAAAAAAAAAATTAAGCAGAACGTAATATTGATCTCAAGTTCTAGGTTCGTTCACGGCGCGAACAATTAGAACAGCAGGGTATCGGTTAAAGAGGGAGGTAAACATGGTTCGGAATGGTCCAGCGCAACCAGTTGGGGTGGTGGCGGCGGTGGTGGTGTTGAGAACTTGCATACATATGCTGGTGTGTTGGAGAGTTTTAGTGTTGCCAATCTTGAGGAAGTGTTCAATTTAGGATGGCAATGGATGGGGAGCGAGGCAAGAGAGAGTGTACCAGTAATGCAAGAAGGCTATGAGAGAGAGAGAGAGAGAGAGAGAGAGAGAGAGAGAGAGAGAGAGAGAGAGAGAGAGAGAGAGAGAGAGAGAGAGAGAGAGAGAGAGAGAGAGGAAGAATAAGAGAGAATAAATTCGATTTAATTTTTCTTTTCAGGGTAGTCTCTTTCGGTCATCGATCGATACGATCCTCTGTCGGCAGCACAGGTCGAAAGAGGTTGTCCGGGGCCTTGAAAACATTTAATTGTTTTTTGTATTAGAATTTAGTTTCAGATTGTTAAGACTTTCTTGCTGAAACAAAATCAGTTACGAAGGGAGGTTGATTGCTTAGTGGTCAATTTTGGGAAGTTTAAGGGAATCGTCAATACGAAGAATATTGTCGAAATAAAAAGAAAAATGAAAACAGCAAGATGCGGATACGATTCTAACAAGTTTTCGAAGAAGCCATTCACCAGTAAAACTGATGTATTTTGACGCTGTTATCGAATTCGACAGTTTCGCGGTGGAGGTGCGCCATCAGTAAGCAGTGAGATATAAAATAGGGAGATGAAGAAAGAGTGCATGAAATTTTCACTCGTTATAATTAATGTGGGTGTGTTTGTTGCGTGTGACTGCTTTGTGTCAGTGGTGTGAATGAGCGAGACAGACAGAAAGTCAGCGGAAGACAGGTCAGTAGACAGATAGAAGGTCAATGGACAGACAGGTCTGTAGACAGATCAGTAGATAGAAGGTCAGTAGACAGACTCGTCAGTAGATAGGTCAATAGGCAGACAGATCAGTAAATAGGCTGAAGGTCAGTAGACAGACAGATCAGGGAATAGGCTGAAGGTCAGTAGACAGACAGAACACTAGATAGAAGGTCATCAGAGGAGATTCAGGTCAGGAGATAGGTCAGTAGACAGAGAAAAAAGTAGATATACAGAAGGTCAGCAGACAGACAAGTCAGTAGATAGAAGGGTCATAGACAGGTCAGTAGACCGACAAGTCAATAGATAGAAGGGTCATAGATAGACAGGTCCATAGACAGACAAGTTAGAAGATAAAAGAGTCATAGATAGACAGGTCAGTAGGCAGGCAGCGATAGAGGAAAGTAATTCAAAGATGTAAACGAAATGTAACAATAAATGTTACGAAAAAGGAAGATTGTAATATGTTAAGAAGAGGACAGTAGTGCAAAATATGTAATAAAGAATCTTTCCTTCAATCAGTACAGCTAGCCAGATAGAGAGAGAGAGAGAGAGAGAGAGAGAGAGAGAGAGAGAGAGAGAGAGAGAGAGAGAGAGAGAGAGAGAGAGAGGGGGGAGGGGACAATTTACACAAAGACCAGTAAACAGATGTTCTTTTCCACACATTAGATTTATTCATGAATGATTTGATTGATTGACTGACTGATTAACTAATTAAAATAATTAATATAGGGAAAGATTTTCTTTTTTTGCCAGAATAATACTAATAGTCGTTCAGTAACTGCTCAGATAAATCAGCCGTCTCTAACATTAACCACTACTTCCTACATGTAAGTGGTTAAAATTTCGTGTAGCAAAGATAGGTTAATCAGTCGGGAAACATGACTGGGAAATGCCCCTTATCTTTTAAAAAAATGTTTTCATATTGCAAATCAGAAATGCATTTATTCGTACGCATGTTTTGCTTGCTTATAAAAAGTACAGCCTCTCAGCTGTAAGCATTAGTCACTGGACTGTCTGTTCCCTTCGACAATATTATTTTCGAAACTAGCTATCATAATATAATGATGTTAATAAACACTCGCATTAGTTACACGCCGTAAGTATTCTAAGTACCTAACTATGTTAGGAGGTGTGTGTCAAATATTTAATGTGCATAGTGTCAGTACGTATACAGCTGTTTCCATGGCTACCTTTGTTGCCCAGGGTAAGCTTCTGGACTCGTGGCAAGTTTCTGTCTTGACTTTCTTCTCTTTCTTTTCACTTGCCCATATCTCTACGGCCAAACTGTCTGAGTACCTCGCAACTAGTGCGCACCGCATTAACATGTTTCACATTCACACATGCTGTGGCTGCTCGGGAGATGCGCAAGCTGGGAAACACGATCCGCTTTTCTGCAGTAATCCATGGCTATCGCCAGCAAAGCCTCTTAAATCCACGATTACGGGGAGAGGTTCTTGTGTCGGTGTTTGTTTTCTCCTCGGTTTTGGCCCCGGTACACCAGTTTTAGTAGACGACAATCGCATTTCTCTCCTTTTCTCTCTCTCTCTTTTTCTCTCTTCACATTCTCACTTTTTCTCTCTTTCCCTTTCTCTTTTTCTCGATCCTTCTCTCTTTCTCTTCACATTCTCCCCTTTTCTCTCATTTTCTCTCTTCACTTTTTCTCTCTTTCCCTTTCTCTTTTTCTCGATCCTTCTCTCTTTCTCTTCACATTCTCCCCTTCTCTCTCTCTCTCTCTCTCTCTCTCTCTCTCTCTCTCTCTCTCTCTCTCTCTCTCTATCTCTCTCTTTCTCTCTTCACATTCTCACTTTTCTCTCTTTTCTCTCTTTCTCTCATTTATTCTTTCTCGTTTTTGTTGTTGTTGTTGTTACTTCTTTATATTTCCTTCCACACTAGAGCAAGAGCCAATTTAACCCCTTACTCACTTTCACACTACCCAACCTACCTCCTGAGAGATCAATCCTAAATGCTTCTACAAAGGGGGAACATTATTAAGTTGTCAATCAAATGGATTCGTGTCTGCAAGTGTTGGAATGTTGTCAGGCATCAACTGATTGCAGCACAAAGGCGCTGCGGCGTTTTAGAATGTGAAAATTTAAAAGTGTATATTTTTATATATTTATTTAAAATACCCTCCTTTTGGAAAGAAGACAATCTTTTGGTCCACAGTATATCAACATGTTTGATTTTTTTGTTCTTTTTATTACAGGGCACGCGAAAACAACTATAAATAAATGTTCTACTTTTGTTTGGGGGAAAAAAAAAGTTATTGGCTCTTTTCTTTGACTGGAATGTATATAAGCAGGTCTGTCTGTCTGCCTGTCTGTATATCTGTCTCTTTCTTTCTCGCTTTAGTTTTCGTTTGTATTTTATTCAACACGCCAGTGTGAGTTAGTTTCCTTTTAGTTCCTTTTTACGTCTTTCCCCTTTTCCTGTCAAATTATTTGATCAGTTCTGACTTATAGGGGTTTTGCGAAAAAAATATACGCTCTTCAGTATGTCATTATACTTTTGTCCGCATTATGTCATTATACTTTTGTCCGCATTATGTCATTATACTTTTGTCCGCAGTATCACTACTTTTGTTCGCAGTATGTCATTATACTTTTGTTCGCAATGTCATTATTCTTTTGTCCACAGTATGTCATTATACTTTTGTCCACAGTATGTCACTATACTTTTATCTGCAGTATGTCTCTATACTTTATAGTTTATACTTTTGTCCACAGTATTTCACTATACTTTTGTCCGCAGTATGTCATTATACTTTTGTCCGCAGTATGTCATTATACTTTTGTCTGCAGTATGTCACTATACTTTTGTCCGCAGTATGAACGTTAAGGGGTGCGGTCTCAAAATAAGTAATGCAGTAAAACCAGGCGGAACAACATAAATTCTTCACTCTACGCCGCCATTTATCGTAACACGAGTGGCATTAGCTTCTTTAATATGTTCTACGATTTCATGATTCCATGGTTACTGTTTTCTCTGATTATCAAGTCTAGCGGGGACATAGTCAGTGCTTGAAATAGCTACCGTTTTCAGAGCAAAAAAAAAAAATGGAAAGTGAGTTAATTTAACGTTGTATTACAATAAATTGTGACAGAACACAACGCACCCTATTATCGACGAAGAAAGTCAAGTTCACTTCACCTCTGATTTTTTTTTCAGTTCCAACCAGTTTAACTGAGAAATATCAGCAATGCATATATGCACGCAGGCACACAAACGTACGCACACATACACTACAGAAAATGTGAAAGGCGATAAGTGACGGCAAATGCTTATAAGTTTGAGATATTAATAATAATACCATGTCCATAAAGGTCCACCGGAGATTATTATACCACTCCATGATCTGTGCTATTTTACTTGCCGAATGTCTTTGGATAAGCAAGAAATTAACTCGGAAAATAAGTAGTGCAGAGACCCAAAGTGTCAATACCGATTGGAGATAGAGAACAGAAGTAAAATACGAATATACATACATACCCTCTATTAAAATATTCTTGAATGTTTACTTTCCCAGCTTATTCCTTTCTTAACCTTCTCGCGGACAACGAACGATTGTTACAAGACACTCGGTCAAAGAACATTGCTGTCGCTGTCTAGCGATTCTATCGGAATGCCAATCTTCACTTTTCCATGTGTCCACATCTCATCGGGAGGGGCCAGATTCGTTAGAGTATTATCGCGCAACCCAGTGCAATTAAATTATGTCAGCCCTCCTATAATACTGTAAATTCGATTTTAGACGTACGCTGTTCGAGACCTTAGAAAATTGCTGTCTACATGAGAATGAACGGCCGGGCAGATTTCTCCTCCAAGAAAGAAAATAATACAACCTATTTTTTCATTAATAACCTTTCGAAAAAGGTTCAAGATTACGTAATGGTTTTCTTTTTGTCTTTCACCCCCCCCCCCCCTCTCCACCCCCATTAATCTCTCTTTTGGACTACATTACGCAGGATGTGTGCATAACTTAAAAGGATGACAAGGGTGGGTGTTTGGGAAAATGCAGGATGCATTATTTATAAGTTATTTCGACATTAATGTTTCGACTAACTCTGCAGGTCACTACTGAGGTCGGGAGTGCTTTTTCTTAGAAATTCGTATGATATAGTCCTTAGATGAGTCCTTAGAAATGCTAGTGATTTGCACGACACATCGACTGAATTGTAGCGATATATATATATATCAAATTCAATGCCAGACATGAAATGTCAGACTGAATATGTAGTGATAATTGCAGTGAAAGACACACCAGATTTAATTTAAAGTGAGAGAAATACAATGCCAGCAATAGCAGAATGAATTTGTCGTTACATAATCGCAGACATCGAACGAATTTGTCTGAAACAATCGTGATGCAAGACACATCGGATTTATTTTGATAGTGACACCCGCAATCCCAGTAACATCGAAATTATATAAAGTAGCATTCTAAATACAATCCCAGATAAAATTTGATACATAGGCATACTGTTACCCTTTAGTAAAACAGTTCCAGACACATTTGATGAAGTAACGCGCTGGAAATGCAATCTCAGACACCTGTAACGATGTGAAACCTTGCAAACGCATTCACTTTCACACTCTGCACGCATCTATTGACATCTAAGTAAAGTATTTAAACTCATCAATTCTTCCAATCAAAATCTGTTTACTGTCCGCCAAGCATCCATCTATTCAAAGTTTAAATATAGACGAAGTACGTGCTTTAAGTGTAATTATAAAATTAGATATAGCAACTTATGAACTCTACATAATTTTTCTTTCCTGGCACAACGACAGTGACGGAGTGGTCAGATTGAATTCCACGGTGTTCTGTATTTTTCTGACTTCCCGTTGACACCACTCAATACGAAGAGCGGGTTAGCTTTTGTGTTCTGTTCAATGAAGATTTCACATCGAACCTACGTCGTTTGCTGAATTTACCCAGACCAGTGCTACGTCTGTGACTTGGGTCAGAAGAGCCACAGTCATCTGTATTTCACAGACTGGCTCTGCGGGATCGCCAGAGTCAGCCAACACATTGAAGCGATCAAAGAGCTCTAGCATATTGACCCAGTTCCACTTAACCAACAGTCGAAGTTCCCAAGTCGACACTGAGACAACACCATTCCCCTGAAATTCATCGCTTAAAATAGTGTTTATTTCAATGTAGACAGAGTGCCAGTTATTGCCCCGTAATCACGAGGGACTTGTAATTATCATCATATTGCATTTCAATTCACTGTCCAGGATCTATGAGCGGAGCTTTATCTCTTAGACTGATTAATGCCAGACCTTACATCACTATCTAATCGACACAGAGTCCAATCTTTATTCCTACATTTTGCTAGTGCTACAGTTATATTTGTGCTAATTCACTTGTTCCTACAAGAAATGAAAAACGTTTCGTCAAATACATGATTATCTGCAGGTTGTAATCATCTGCCCCTACCCTCATCCCCATCTGGACTCCCATACTCACCCAACCCATCCCCCTGGGTACATCATTTACTATGCTAAAAAATTAAATGTCTAATAGAGAAATTAATAATCAAAAATTTATTCAAATTATTTTTAAGTGAGTTGAACTGTATATACAAAACATATGCAGGCATACCATAATTTTCTGTCTATGCAAAATAAACAATATTATAAGCTTATCAGTTACTCACATTTGTTTTTTAAAAAATAATCTCATCAGGCGAACTATATCCTATAGTGAAGAACAAATGTAAACTTAGTTTAGATAATAAAAAAAAAAACCAACTAGTCTGCAGGAATGTAACATCAGTTCAAGTAATTAGGAAAGAGTTTATAAGACCTATTCTCTAAGACTTCTATTAATTTTAGTTGCAAGTTTAGTTTTGTATCTTCAGTAAGTCACAATCAGTAATCACTTTTATGTAGTTATGGAAAGTTACAAGAAAAGATACATTAGATTTTTAATGTATATAATTACCAATTAATATTTCTTTTCCATTCTATCACCTAAGCATCAGATTCCGCAAACTAAGCATAATCATTTGTCTCTTTTAGCATGCTGTTCGGACATCTATCAGTCTCTAATTTGTGTTGCATTGTACCGAATGACACACCCAACTGATTTTTGAAAAATGTTCTGTACGCTAAATTTCTCACACATGCTTAAAGGTTTACTCATAAATGTATCCATTAGTCTATTTTGGGGTTACCCGTCATCCCTATTGTGATTGGTCCAAATTGTAGGTCAACGCTAATTTACATTTTAAATACGCAAGTAGTTAGCTGCAACACTCAGGCACATTTCCATCATTTCGAGCTGTACATCTGTATTGGTGAATGCCAGCTTTCAGCCATCTCGCTTCCTTAACCCTTTATCTAAATAAATATCATCATACGCTTGCACAAGGATGAACATACTTTTTTCCACAGATAGTAAACGACATAGAAATAACAAAATGAACACATAAATTAAATTATAAATATTTGATTACACACATACACACACACACATACACACACACACACACACACACACAGAGTCACAGGTGAAAATTCTTTCATTCTCATTTTCCACACTCGATATATGATTTTCTTTTGTTGTTCTTTCCTGAATCTTAAATAAAACGGTTATCTCATTTCATCCTCTTAAGCCCCTGCACATCTGCAAAATCAATCAGCTATTAAAATTGGAAGTTTCAAGAGTAAAAATAAAAAAATGCTTTGTCCAAAGAATTTCTTTTCCTAATGAGATCAATGTCACCAGTTAACGAAAATGTTATTCAGAGTCAAATATAAACTTGTGCCTGTATGCTTGCATGAATGTTTTTTGTGTGTATGTGTGCATTTGTATGTTTGTGTGTCTTACGTGTGCATTGTGTGTTTGTGTGTCTTACGTGTGCATTTGTGTGTTTGTGTGTCTTACGTGTGCATTTGTGTGTTTGTGTGTCTTACGTGTGCATTTGTGTGTTTGTGTGTCTTACGTGTGCATTTGTGTGTTTGTGTCTTACGTGTGCATTTGTATGTTTGTGTGTTTGTGTGCATTTGTATGTTTGTGTGTCTTACGTGTGCATTTGTAAGTTTGTGTGTCTTACGCGGTTCGAGATGAGTGTGTTGATTCATATGTGTTTGTGTGAGTATGTGTGTTTATGTGCATGCAAGTGTCTGAGTGTGTGTGTACATATGTATTTGCTTTCGTAGAAGGAGAAAAATGTAGAGGAAATGGAAGAAAAGGGAAAATAGAAAAAGAAATTCAAAGGAGAGAGAGAGAGAGAGAGAGAGAGAGAGAGAGAGAGAGAGAGAGAGAGAGAGAGAGAGAGAGAGAGAGAGAGAGAGAGAGAGAGAGAGAGAGAGAGAGAGAGAGCTCAATAAAATCAAAAACCGCAATTGATAGGCTTCCAGTGTTAAATATTAATGCTAATAGAATACATTGCGAAGCACACACAACTGGCGATAAAGGAAAACTCATAAAGATGAAAAGTCAATAAAAAGGTTTTTCTACTGACATAATTACTATAAATCGATTTGTTCTACGTTGTTTATGCAAGCAATAAACATTTGTCTTCTTTAGGGAAAAAAAGTGGCTTCTATAAAGAGAACATTCTATCCCAACTCTCAGTTTCAGACTCGCCATACGACTACGGTTGTCTGTTGCTGTTGTCAATGCAATTAAAAGTCTCCATAACCAGCGAGACTGATCCGTCATGGTTATCTTGGACTTGCTTGGAATTGACCATCATGATTAATTTTCATTGATGGTCCTAACTAATGTACAGCGGCAAAGTGACTGAGATCACTGCGTTTATTAGAGAAGAGCTAAGATCTCAAGGCTTGGAATCAGATGACTGCAAATGAAAATAGAACTACGAGGCAAACATGGCATTGGTATGAGTGTGTGGTACCTTGTTCACTCCTGTCTTAGTTGTGATGTATTTTCGATCGGGTCTAGATATGTTCGGGTCTAGATATGTTCGGGTCTAGATACGTTCGGGTCTAGATATGTTCGGGTCTAGATACGTTCGGGTCTACATATGTTCGGGTCTAGATACGTTCGGGTCTAGATACGTTCGGGTCTAGATATGTTTGGGTCTAGATACGTTCGGGTCTAGATACGTTCGGGTCTAGATATGTTCAGGTCTAGATATGTTCGGGTCTAGATATGTTCGGGTCTAGATATGTTCGGGTCTAAATATGTTCGGGTCTAGATATGTTCGGGTCTAGATATGTTCGGGTCTAGATATGTTCGGGTCTAGATATGATCAGGTCTAGATATGTTCAGGTCTAGATATGTTCGGCCCACGTTTGTTTGAATTGCCCAAACGTCGCAGCACTTTCCCAGATGGTGACATGTCCAATGACATCAGAGTGTTCACTGACACCTACATATCCACTGATATTTGTCCACTGAACTTAAAATGTATGGTAGAAAAGTATGCTGACTACATCATGGAATTTTTGGTACAAGGAAGTTACTGGAAATTGCTACAATTGTTGTTCTGCTTGAAGGAGCTAATATAGCAGCCCTGTCATTTATGTGCTACATCTACTGACCAGCATATCGGCCTAAAAGTTGCAGATTTGCATATTTAATCAGTGGTCCATACTCTGCACCGTGTTTTGTAGATGTTTTCTATTATTAACAATTGCTAATATTTGGTATAATTCATTATTACAACTTCACTCAAGAGTACAGCGTTGACAACCTTTCAATAGCAGCATGTTTCTGTTGCTAGCAAAATAGAAAAATAAAAATCGGAATAACAGTTTATTTTTGAAAGAAATAGTAGCACTGCAAACTATGAGTATATTACCTAAACGAAAACAATGTAGCATAATAGGAATTAATATTCTTTTGCTGAGTTTATTTTGCTGAAAGTTGGGAACATAGTTAGGAACATTTTACAATATCAGTGAGTTTATTCCTTGTTTCTGTACTCATTGAGAAAGCAACTAAAACAATCTACCATTAAAAGACTTCATGAAACATTGCATGGACGTCGTCTGGAAGGTAGTGAAAGCCTGCATTACGACCGATCAAAAGAGTAAAAGATATATTTAACTAATTTTGCAAGCAAAGATCACTGTCAATATACGCGAAAAATATAAACGACTCCACCTCCACCCAGTCCCCATCCATCCACTCCACCATAAAACATTCCTTCAACTCAAACATATAAATTAGCCGGTAACGCGAGTAACACACAAACACACCTACCCTGATTAGTTGTCAAGGTAACGCTCACAAGAGAAGCCCTGACCAGGAAGACATAGTCGACCAACTGACACGTGAGTGGTCAGTCGAGCACTTTGCTTGAAAGATCAGTCAATCCCTTCCTTTAACAGCTCCTTGACATAAATCTTGACCACCTTGGAAACACTCTCCACCCCACCCGCAACCCCACACACATACTCCTTTCAACCCCACCAATTTCGCTTATTTTCATCTGTTCGGAATCGAAAGTTGCGGGGTGGCATCAATGGCTTGTAAAACGAATTGGCAGACAATAGCGAACAACGGCTGAACAGCCTGTCTGAAATCATGGCCTCAGGACCCTGTGATGACGCCCAACACAGATGTTCGGTGACCGGTAAGATTGATTTGTGGGTGGAAACGGATGAAAAAGGAGTGTTACGATGGTGGATGGGAGGGAAAGAAAGATGGAGACAGCAAAAAGACAGAGAGACGAAGGGAGTGCAAAAGACAGATATATATATATATTTTATTTTGTGTGTTTAGTGTGTATGCATGTATGTATGTGTATATGCATGTGTTATGTACATATGTGTGCGTGTGTATTGCATCATGAATGAACTGCTGATCGATTGATACCACATCACGTGACTGACTGTCTCCCTTGGAGTTGTAAGAATAAGCGAACCCCCGACTTTCCTACACTTTAGGTCAAACCATGCTAGCAGTCTTAACTCTTATATAAATAGATCTGTGTGGTCTACTTCCGCTGTAATCTTTCAATGAATCATTTTGCATAAAATATTGTTGTTTTTAGTTTATAAACCTTGAATAGCATCATTGAAACTCACTGTGCAATGCGTGGATGTACAGACAAGACAACTGGAGAAAATTAAAACGGCATAAATCTATCTTGATTGGAATATTTTTCAATTATAAGTTGTGATTGTCAATCACACCCTTCTCTTTCTATGCCATAGGAACCACACCACAAAAGACAGTGATTGATTGACAGCTGAAACATCTTCCACTGTGTGCTGTTTATTTTAACTGATAAAAAGCCTATCGTTGACAACCCTATATCAGAGTTATATTATGGTTATGAAAGAAAGTCAGTTAAAAAAAAGTGTTGTCGTCTGCTGCAAATACACACAAAAGTATCAGTCAAACTTGAAAGGCAATTCCAACCCATCTGGTCGTCCCCTTAAGATATCTTTTTGATCATCCCATCTTACGTTTAATGTATCCATGATTTTTTAGGTTCTAAAATTGACTTATGAAGTCTAAAGAACGGTTCAAAGCAAATATATGTTCTCAGTAACAAATTCACAGAACCGGAAGTTGACCACAATAGCGTTGAGGATTTACTAATATGGTCGACCTTAACATATATTTTAAGTAAGAAGGTGAAAGTTGTGGATAAATAAATTGCAATGTATATAAATTAAAAACTACGTTATCAAAATATATTTTGCAGAGATAATGCAATAAGTTAAATCCATTTTAGTCAGGGAAATGGACTACATGGAATAAAATATTAATTTCAAGTGCAATATGAGACTTATTAAATATTGAAACAAATTGAAAACATTCTGTACAAAAGCAAAAATAAAGTACAAAGATATTCAGTGAACCACAAATTAAGCACATCCTATAGGTTAATGTCTTGAACTAAATTAAACTCATTAATAAGGTTCATTAGCTAAACTAGTGAGAAACAAATTTAAGTAAAGTAAATCACCCAGAATTGAACTAACTAAACTAATCCGCAGTGGCATAAACTGAATTAAGCCATAAAAGTTACGTAAGCCAAAGCAAAAAAAAAATGCAAGCTAATTTAAACTAAGGTGCGTGAAATTAAAGACGTACATACTAAAGCAGTTTAAAATGAACAAGATGTCAAGTAATCTGTTTCATTGTATTTGATTGTTGATTTAATTAATTTATTGACCTTCTTACACATATTGATAACCTTATGTTGGAGAAAAAAGTTGGTGGATGGGGCCTTGCTAAATATAGATTAAAGGCAGATTTGTCTTCTCCTTTAGTAAGAGGTTTTCCACCTACTGGGATACTAAGATTTGAATACTGAGACACTAAGACAAGGATGCTGAGCATGGAACATTCGAACACAGGATACTGAGACACTGCGACTGAAACACTTGGACTGGAATTAAGGCACTCAACCACAGGGACACTGAGACACGGAATAATTAGGGAAACATCGACCGTTTGAATGAAAAAGCTAGCTTTACTACCATTTCTCTCTCCCCATCCCATGACACCCCGAATTTCCTTCGCCCGCATGGGCTCAATCACAAAGATTGTGCACACCTTTTCCGCCATCGAAAGACTGGGGCACCAAAGACGCATTAAGGGACAGTCTTCGTGAGTGAACACAGCTATGGTAACGCAAGTCAGCTTGCAAATAATCCTCCTTCCACAGTCACTATATGCTGGATGACTGACATCTCTGGTCGCAGCCTTCTTTACTTCAGAGAGAGTTGGCTAGAAGTGAAAGCTATAAAAAAAAAATACACCCTACAGACAGCCCAATAAGTCGGGTGTCGCGTTCAGTTCAAACGCAACTGCAGCTGGAACTTTGGGATGCAGTCAATCGCACCCTCCTGAACCCATCCTCCGCTGTAGTTAAATGACGTCTTTTAGTCACTAGGTGGCAAAGGTCAGTTGATGGTTGCTTCAGATACCCAACTTCGTCTTTGTTCCGCGGGCGCAAGGATTTAGACACGCTTCATTAGCCATTAGCCAAGAGTTATCACTGGATGAGAGAGAGAGAGAGAAAGTGAGAGCAATGAGAGTGTAAAGTCCATATTCAAGAAAGGAGGCAAGAAAAGGGCACAAGACTGTGGGCAGCGCAGTGGAAGTTCGCGATGATTGAGCGGTGCAGCATTCACTTCACTGGTGTCAAGAAGTAAATTCGTCATCTACAACTGAGCAGGCACGGAAGCGATCAGGGCCTCAGTACATGTACAGACAGGACTGGGGTTGTGGGGGTGGGAGGGGGGCTTATAAAGGTTGTGATCACAAGAGTGCTGTCCCTTCGTGCTGAGCTGAACGTTATTGGAACACAGACGAACGCTGTTTCATATTACGAATGTGTACTTGTTCTTTACCATGTAATTAGTATCAAGCAGTTCTGTGACAGTGTCAGGCCCCTTGTATTACTGTTCTTAGCACTAGACAATTCTGTGCAGTCCTGTACAATTCTAGACAATTCTGTGTAGTCCTGTAGAATTCTAGACAATTCTGTGTAGTCCTGTAGAGTTCTAGACAATTTTGTTTGTTCAGTGCTATAGAGTTCTTGACACTTCTGTGCAGTGTTGTAGAGTTCTGGACACTTCTGTGCAGTGCTGTAGAGTTCTAGACAATTCGGTTTCAGTCGTAATTGTGCCTAGACAATTCCCACACACTAATACTGCTAAACCCTTAAAAGAATTTCCTTTGGATTTAGATATTTGTATTTAGTTCTAACGAAGTCTAATATGTTTACAGTACTCTCTCAACAGCGTCCAATAATCTGTCTAAATATAGCAAGGGTTTTTAAGTATTGGAGCGGATATACAATATAATTACAGTCCTAAGAGTGTTTTAGACTAGACTGGCTTAAAAAATAATTAGTCCTAACCAGCAGTGAAATAGAATGACTGTACAATGTCCTCATTTCTAATACGAGTCTTGGACTAAGAAGATAACAAATATTTATAGTCTTAGCGACCTTTTTAGACTAGAATAATGTTATTGAAGTGTTAACAGTCACTCGATACTTGAGTGAACAATACAGTCGTATTGACCGTTTTAGATCAAAGCGGCTGGTAAATGACATTGCTCTCCAGGTGAGCATTGTACAATAGAATGACTAAATACTATTATCACAGTCCTACCGGCGCTTTTACCTCTCATATATTACATTTATATCTGCGTTTTTGCCCCACATGTATTATTATTATTATTATTATTATTTTGCCTCTCATATATTACAGTTATATCTGCGCTTTTACCTCTCATATTATTACAGTTATATCTGCGTTTTTGCCCCACATACATTATTATTATTATTATTATTATTATTTTGCCTCTCATATATTACAGTTATATCTGCGTTTTTGCCTCACATATATTATTATTATGCCTCATATATATTATTATTACTGACTTAGAGCACATAAGCAAATTTATTACAGTTTTAGTTTAAAGTGGCTTAACAATGTTAATGCATTCCTAATGAGCATCATAATTTTAGTGTTATTAAAACAACATTATGATATTCCTAATGATCATATTAGATAAGCTGGTAACATTGTCAGTACAGTCCTAAATTTTGAAGAAAGAGCAGTTAAACTGCGTGCATGCGTGCGAGCGTGCTGCGTACGTGCGTGCGTGTGTGTGTGTGTGTGTGTGTGCGTGTGTGTGCGTGTGTGTGTGTGCATATTAAGATCTGTAGTTTCTGTGTGAAGTCTGTATTTGTAGTGTTGTACTGTTAATCCACAAATAGTTTTGATGTGTTATGCATTATATTTCTCACAATACTCTATCGTTCCTAATTCACGCTATAAAATCCTAGAGGTTTCAGATTGCGGTAAGTTTTGTTCCCAATTTATTACACAGATGACGTCCTTGCGACAATCCAAATATTGACAAGGACATTATTTACAGCTACTCTATAGCAACACTAAAAGGAGGATCCTTTTAAATCTAGCTAAATAATAACATTTATTTCCTGTGTAAAATCGATACCAAGCATCAACACTAACTTGGCTGAAAAATAAATAGTCTCCCCTTAGATACTAAATCTAAATTCGAAACATTCCACTCTGGTGGTATACGTCTTATTCGTAAGTCTTCTAGTTCGCCCTTGTACCCGTCCTGTCTCTGTGGCACCAAATCTGTTCTGCCCTGTCTTTGCTCTGGTTATATCAAAGATTCGCACGCAGAAACAATAGACAGGTCAAATTACTGGAGATCACGTGCACAGCCAAACTCGTCAATCTAATCCTCTCTCTTTCTCATCAAGTCTGAGTTTGAATCCCATTGCAGCCACTGAGCGTCCCCTTTACATTTCATCATGGAAAGATGTAAGTGGAATGATGAGTGTTAATTTCGACCGGCTGGTCATCACTGCCTTATCATCTGACATCAGTATATCACTCACTGGTAGAAATCATGACGGTTTGGGCAGATTTGTTAATTGACCTTAAGGGGTGATGCACAGATTCATGTTAATAACCATGGGACACGTTTGCTGAGCAACCATACAATATCATATATATATATATACCCACAGACATAAGCAGACCAAACATGCTTAAAAAATCAGCCTTATGTCGACCCACAGCAAAAGGCAGACAAATATGTGGTCTTCCTAAGTTTTGTAATATTTATTTGTATAAATAAAACTTCATTTTGAAACTTTTTACTCTTTCTGTTATCTTTATTGTAGTTACCTTTGACATATTTCATATTTCAATAATTTTTCCTGTTAATTCAAGTGTGGTTTTGAAGGTTGTATATATACACTGAGGTCTACCTAATGCTGGTTTTTAAAGCACTGTCTACCTAAAGATGGAAGTAGGGTTAGTGTGTGTGTGTGTGTGTGTGTGTGTGTGTGTGTGTGTGTGTATATATATATATATATATATATATTATTGAGCATACAGTGAGCGCTTCATATTAGAGTGACTACACAATACTACTACAGTCCTAATGAGTGTTTCAGATTAGAGCAGCTTAATAATACAGTAGTTAATCATTGTTATAACAAACCCAATAGTGTTTTCTTTACAGCGGCTCAACAATTTTATGACAGTCCTTCTAGTAGTCTAGAGTGACAAAACAATAGTATGACAGTCCTAGTAGTGTTTTAGACTCTAGAGTGACTAAGCAATGTTATGACAGTCCTAGCAGTGTTTCAGTCTAGAGTGACAAAACAATAGTATGACAGTCCTAGCAACATTTTAGTGTGTAGCACTAAACAATGTGACTACAATGCTGACAGCGTTTCAGACAATTCCAATACAGTTCTTGATAGGTCTATAACTCTATATAAATAACAATATATAGAATTACACAACAGATGATACTGGAAATTGCCTTGTACCGATAAACAAGGGGGATAACGCATACCGCTGATATTCGTCGTATCTTTCGTGAGGTCGTGATATCTCTCATGAGGTCGAGATATCAGTCGTGAGGTCGTGATATCTGTCGTAAGGTTTTGATATCTGTAGTGAGGCGAAATATCAGTCGTGAGGTCGAGATATCTGTCGTGAGGTTGTGATATCTGATCTGAGGCGTGATATCTGTTGTGAGGTCGTGATATGAGTCGTGAGGTCGTGATGTATGTCGTGATATCAGTCGTGATATTGAGATATCTAGAAAATGCTGATCAGCAGGCACGTGCCTCAACTCACCTGTATTTTTAACAGCTTATACTTATTCACAAAAAAAAACAACTGTTCATTTTGAAATAATTATTTCATTTCAAAGATAAGTTATCTACACTGCAAAACCGATACTCTCGTTATTTCCTTAATGTTATCGCACGTATCGAAGTTTATAGTAACACTCATCGTATACAAACAAGCAAACAGTAAAAAGAAAATACGAACAACTAAACTACCAAATGAAAGATCAAACAAAAATAACAAAGAACAAACGAAAGAGCAAACAAATGAAAAAATAAATAATTAAATCAACAAAACGGAGCAATCAACAGCGGCAGAAAAATAAAAAAATAAATAAGAGTCTGAGAATACTGGGTTTGTTTTTTAATAAGAAATCGACGTGCTTTGCAGGGGTCCAGTACCTCACTCGCCCACCCATCACGCCCCAGAAATGCGCACTTATGTTTTAATACACCAGCAAATTAAATAATTCACTTCTTGCCTAATGGTAGTGTTGTGTCCGTTTAATATTTTAGTCATTTACTGAAAATTGAAAGTCTTTTACTGAAAACTGGAAGACAAAAACAAAAGGGCCCCCTGTTTATGAATTCTATTGATTTTGACAGCCAGACTTTAAAGAAATGCTCTTATGTCAGTAAATAATACATGTCCATAAAATTACTTACAAAGGAATTTTATTTTTAGTGAACGTCTAGCATAGTAAGTTAGTCTGGTGTTTTACTGTTATGTTATTTTGTTCTTGGCGCACACTACCCAGCTCTTGGCACTCCTGTCTCTTTTGGATATGCTGTCAGTTCGTCCCCTACCCACCCCCTTCCCTTCACAACTACTGCCGAGAGCACCCCTGCTCCTTTCCTTTCTCCCCCCACCCCCATTTCTCCACGTCCACACCCATTTGTCGTTCTCCACATTGGCTACCTTGCCCCATTGTGCGGAAGCTACTACGCGGACCATTCGCATGTCGCTTGACACGCAAAGCGGCATAACTGCAGCAATACTCGTGTACCGATCTTTGCAGTTTCGAGCGTTAGGCAGGCGCGTGTGGATAGTGGCGTGTGGTTCTGCCTGAGCGTCAAGTTCAGGACAGTTTCGCTTTTGCCCAAGCACTGTTCTCGTGAAAGGGAGGGTTGTTATTAAAGGATAGATCTGTGCTCTTTTGACGCCTTCTCCTTCTCTTCGTGGAAAGTTATGAACAACAGACCCAGGATAGCTTTGTCTTCGGACGCTGTGAGTTGTCTTTTCTTTCTTGTATCATCGCGAAGTGCTCGGCAGTCTCGGATCACCGAGGGGATGACACAATTTCAATTCGACTGCAGGTTTGGACGTTTCATTCAATCAGTTATTTTATTACGCATTGCATGTTCTCATTAATTATTTAATACAAGTTTACAATGTATCTGGCCCAAATTTCTTCACTAAACACATTTCTCCAGTGCCTTGCTTCAGTGATTGCTACGGTTGATTGGTCAGCGCTTGCGTAAATAAATGGAAAGAAAGCTGTAGACGTATAAAGAAACCCGCTGGCAACTTCCTGAAGGAAGAGAACAAAAACCAACTTTGTTATCGGATCCGCATTGCTTTGTGTCTTACATTTCAGTCACAGTTCGAAAAATCATCGATCGTTCTAGAACAATTCCATTTCTTGAAGCTGCAGTTCTTGTAGAAATACTACTTCAGTTGTGAATCGAAGAGATCTGTTATATTCTCACCCCACCCCCCACCCCATTCTTGCTCTCATCTCTTCTTCCACCCCCAACTCCCTCTCTCACTGACAAATGTCACCTCGAAAACAACAAAGATTATTTCCGAAGCAAACTTCACAGATATCAAAAGAAGAATTCTTTGTTCCCCCCAACCCCTTTCCATTTCAATTGCAGTTTTGTCGTTAACATAATAACTGAATACACAATCACTACTCTGCACTTAGGATATTCGTCAAAGACGACCTATGATAATAATGCGTATCGATGTTTGAGTAACAAATACGGGCATTATATTTCAGGGGGACAAGGAATTATATAGAATTAAAACATCAATATCAGTCAATAAGGACCAGGTGCAATTTTCTCTGGGCTGTCGAACGCCGGCGTCTTTGCTAATGGTTCGGTCAGAGTAGTTCATGCCAGCAAGGTGATGTGTATACAACCAGTTATATTTGTCCCCCCCCTCCACCCTTTCCTCGTCTCCAAATATACAACTCCACCCGCCCCAACCCGTAAACACTATTCAAGTTGATCAAACAATACAGATGAAGAGACTACTATATTGTTACATACTCGAGGAGTGAATAAAGAATTATTTATTAACGTTTTGGTAAGATCGCTTTGATGTCTACGGTTAGACGTTAGAGCCGGGTGGAAAACCTTATGTGACTGAATGTCGAGTTCGTATAAAAATATCCGGATTTGTAAAACAGTTTAACGTACAAAAATATCCGGATTTGTAAAACAGTTGAATGTATAAAAATATCCGGATTTGTAAAACAATTGAACGTATAAAAATATCCGGATTTGTAAAACAGTTTAACGTATAAAAATATCCGGATTTGTAAAACAGTTTAACGTATAAAAATATCCGGATTTGTAAAACAGTTTAACGTATAAAAATATCCGGATTTGTAAAACAGTTTAACGTATAAAAATATCCGGATTTGTAAAACAGTTTAACGTATAAAAATATCCGGATTTGTAAAACAGTTTTTAAAAATATTTGATTCAGCTCGTTAGAAAATGACGATGGACATTTTTTTAAAAGTTTTTTTTAAAAAAAAAAGTAAAACTGTAAAAACAATAGTGTCACGAATTCAATGTGCCTATCCCTATTTCTAAACTTAATTGTTATATAAATTGTTAAATGTCAAAGTGACCTGACCTTGGGCAGTGTTTGTGCTGATATTCTCAAAGTTGAAAGTAAACAACTCAGGTGAAGAATGTGCTAGACTTGCTGATGTAATCTAAACCTGTTTTAGACGATGTGTAGGTTTTATTATCCAATGGTTAAGATTTACACGAACAAGACCATCCAATGGGATGAGATCAAAAGTTTACCTGCAGTAAAGAATTATGTTGTCTAATCACTTGAATTTGGAGAGGCAAGAACTGAAGAAGTCCAGTCATGAAAAGTGGCCATTAGCTTAATGGTGAGCTAACTGACTGATTGAGAGAGAATGGACTTTAAAATGATTTGTGCACTTTGCTATTGATATGTTATATTTGTGTTTTACATAGAGATGTATTATGTGAGTAAACTATTATTTCTACAGATTGTGAACTAAGATTCTCGTATGTAGTGTTCTAAAGACTTGACATTGTTTCTAGGTGAATATGTTCATAAAATTCATATGTTGTATTTATTATGACGTTCGTATCGGGCTAATAAAGACTGTTGTAGGGAAACTGTAGGTTGAGACATGAATGTAAGAAAGAATGGAGTTAGAGATGAATAAACTGGAAATTTAGCATTTGGTCTTAGATTATATTATACAGGAAATAAGCAGCTTTTTCTTGTTTTACCAGAATCTTCCTGTTTACAGATTTATAAACCACTATGGCCATGGGAGATGTGAGAAGTATCTATCCACCCACCCCCTGTTAAGGTGTAATGATATGCTGCACTCTGTTGATGTATGATGGCAAAGTATAAAGTATGTTGACTGCATCTTTGAATTTGAATTACAGGAAAGTTACTGGAAATTTCTACATAATTGTTCTGCTTGAGGGAGCTAATAAGGCGGAGTGCGCAGATAAGCCTGAAGAGAATAGAGGATCATTAGTATTCTACAACGAACAAGAGAAACACGTGAAATTTGATAATTCCCTTGGGACAATAAGCTTGTGAATATATTATGAAAGCAGGCAAAGACTATTGCGGCTTCACCCAGACAAGATTACGTACAAACTATTATCACGATAATATCATTACTCCATTTCTGTTCTCTGATAAGAAATTACCCTGTGATTTATATTGATACTTATTTGTTGAATCTTGTGTTAGGAAATAATATTGTATGAACTATTTGAACATTGTTCATGGAAATTGATGAAAACTTTTCGTCATATTTCCTATATGTATATTTGATTGTTGATTTAATAAATGTATTGAACTTATTAAACATATTGCTAATCTTGTGTTGAAAAAAAAGTGGGTGGGTAGGGGCTGGCTAAATATAGATTTTAAAAAATAACGGATTTATCTTTTCCTTTGGTAAGAAATTTTTCACCTACGGAAATATTGTGTGACGGCAGATGTTTGTCTTTAATGTTGTGGAAGAGAGAAAACATTTTACAGCACCCGCATATCCGCCAAGTGAGAGTCTGCTGGAGAATTATTAATAACATAAATTAAGATTCTCACTACGTGTAATTAGTTATGGGTGATTAATAAATAATTAATAATCATCACCAATAACTAGGTGGTGTTAGCATCATGGTGTCTTTTCAAGATACAAAAGAAATGGGCTTTTAATAGTACAAGTAATCGTGCTTCCTACCTGCTTTAATTTAAATGACATTTATAACAACGTGCGCATGATTGTTATGACAATGTCAGCTTTTGTAAACTGAATTATTCTTATATGGATATACAGAAGGGTGGATGAATAGATGATGTCCCCATTAACAAAGCTATAGAAGAGAAGACAGAGAGACAGATAGAAAGATAAGGTGTGATAGCCTAGCAGAGTAGAAGAAGTGGAAGAGGAAGAAAGAAAGAGTGTGAGGTATTGAATACACGTTGGGAGTTCCTTTCTATGAAGAAATCTTAAATTCAAGTGCTTGGTTTGAGTTTCGTGCATTCTTGCATTAATTTTGCCCTATTATTGCTTCAATTACTGCCCTTTTATTTGCTTCAATTATTGCCCTATTATTGTTTCAATTTTTATCCATTTAATGTTTCAGTTTTTGCCGTTTTATTGTAATTTCAACTTTTTCTTTAGCAGTACAATTACAAGTAAACACGCACACACTCACAAACACATACACATTAGAATGGTATACTAGCGAATGAAATGTGGCTTATTATTCAGTTTTAAAGATTATGTTGTACTTTCAGAATGGACCACATTTTACTTTAATTAATGCGAGGAGATTTTAATTTTGATGTCATATTCAAGCCCCCCGACATGATAACGACTAACAAAATACTAGCCATATCAACACAAAATTTTGTGAGTGCTATCAGCATGACTTGAATAAAAATGGAATAATTTTCTTTAAATTTACATTTGTACATAGTAATAATAACACTTCGTGCTGCAAATTCCGTCGATTATAACCCACATAGATATATCAATAGAAAATAAGGAAAGTATTTCCTTACACGGTGGTAATGTTAATAATGAATTTGCCTGGTTAAACATTCCACACCCGCCCCGCCCCGCCCCCAAACCCTCCCCCACCCCTACCTGAACTTCATTATTACATTTTTCACCAACTTTCCCATATTTACACTACAGGAGCTGCGTACCGTTGCTAAGCAGAGGTTATCATATTTGTTCAAAGGCATGATTCCTTACCGTTCACTGTTGGCGACATTAACGCAATTGAAAACAGTTTTCTAACACTATGTTCTGTCCTCCAGTCCGTCTAAATATGAACACCAGTAAGAGAGAACAGCACGCTGAAAGTGTTAGCAACTTAATATACTCGACTTTATGACAAGTCCATCACTTAAATTGTAGCAACAAACCCCGCAGCCCGAACCGATTTTCACACTGTCATGGATTCCGTTGTCCTGGCTTTACTGTTTCGGATTCTTTACTTTCGGTCACAAACTGGGGTTCCCACAGTAACACATAGTTATGAAAGAAGCGAGCACCACGTGCATGAAGAAATCGTACGCATGCGCACGGCGTGTGCACGTTCTAGTCACATGACATCGCTATGCAGAGATAGGAACACTACACGTGTTACAGTGTCTACTATTTGCTGCCAGTGTAACAGAGATGTACCGGAATTTGATTACCCAGAGATGATTCATTTGTGTGGAGCGCTTCTTGTTCCCTATGACGCCATTGTGTCTCCAGTCGCCTGAAACCTCTAGCGATCTTTAACGGAAAACAACAAAAGAGCTTTCTGAACAATTCTGAAATAATCGACACCTAACCGTCACCTCTCGTAACTCCCAAGAAAACATCCTGCCTAGCAATATAGTAATCACAATATACCTCAGCCCACTTGGAAGAATACATTTCATTTATTCCTTCACTAATATGCGTCATAAGACTTGTCAGTACATAAACGCAAAAAATGTTTAACATTTTCAGAGTGACAGTTCTAATAAAACGGAAGCTCATGTTTACCCAAATTCATTTGATTTAGGTGTGTGCTTGCTATGAACTCAAGGTGCTTGCATACTGCAGCAAGACTTGTGCGGTACGAAGACTTCGGTGAGTGGAATTTGCAATCAGGATTTGTTTGTGTTTTTTTATTTTGTGTTTTTTTCAAAGAGAAGCAGTCTTCCTCCAGTTGGTGTCTTGTGTCTAATTGCTTAACTGCATTACCAGCTTTCCTTGACACAATTTTCACGCATGCGTACCGCCTGCACTTTGCCTTCTCAGGGGATAGGTGCCCCTTGCAGGTTTAAGGTAAGGGGGGCGGTGGGGGGTAACGCAATCCAAAGGAAACTTGCAATGGCAACGATTTTTGGCGAATACATTTACTGCAAAGATACCCCCCTCCCCACAACTCTGATGCAGACGCTTGCATTCCTCAAATGCTGTAGTAAAGTCGTAAACAATTTAAATCCCCCTGTTGCTGTCAGGGAACAGATTTTTTTTTTTTTTTTTTAAGGAAACAACTAAAACTAACAGAAAAAGCCGAATTTTAATCTCGATAATATTAGTAGATTTTAAGTGTTGCAACTGCTAACGATGCTACGGCTATGTAGTTATCTGTCGTAATCTTGAGGTCATAGGTATATGACCTTTGCGTGTGCTTTATTGTGCGTGCGACTGCATAGTGAACACAGCACGTAGGGAGTCCATCTCGGTACACAGGAGTGTGTAGACACTAAGCAGCACATGCTAGTTGCTTGTAAGTAGCCCGTTCGTTTTCCATTCAAATTTCACTGAAACAAATAGCAGAGATTGTTTGACTTAGCAAGAATCTCATATTGTTTGTCAACAAATTGAAGAGATTGTTTGACTTGGCAAGAATCTCAGATTGTCAACAAATGGCAGACATTGTTTGATTTAGCACGAATCTCAGATTGTTTGTCAACAAATGGCAGAGATTGTTTGACTTGGCAAGAATCTCTGATTGTTTGTCAACAAATGGCAGACATTGTTTGACTTGGCAAGAATCTCAGATTGTTTGTCAACATTTGCATAATGGACCTTCGGAGTAAGTTTAAAGGAAGCATTGCTTGCGTCTAGTTAGATTGCACTGACAAACTGACATTTCATTCCAAGTTCAGTAACGTGACTGCGTAGTGACATTTGTGTACATTGACGTGGCAATTGGCACAACTGTAAACATATTTACATTTACTTGCAAAGAAGTCCGACTTAAACCATATATGTGTGTGTGTGTGTGTGTGTGTGTGTGTGTGCTCTACACATTGTTTATAAACAGTGAAAATAAACTTCAATGTTTTCTGCATTGTGTTTAATGATTATTTAAGCTCAAAATTTAATTATTATATTTTCATTAAGCCATTTTCGTTGTTCACATTTTCTCTTTGATGAGCCCTCTGTTTATTATTATTATAACCTTCTTCGTAATCGTTATAATCACATTGATGATTTTACATTCGACAATAGTTATCGTCATGATGATGTACTTCGTCGTCGTATTATTCATCAGCGTAATCTTCATGATAGTCGTGTTCATCAAAGTCAAGGTCATTGTCATCAGCTTGATCTTCGTGACAATTGTCATCATCAGAAACATGATGACTACTGTCGGCGTGATATCCACGACAGTCAAGATTAGCAAAGCCATTGTCATTACCATCAAACTCATCACCGTATTTACCTTCGTTAATTCGTCACCATCAGTTAAGAAAAGAAGCAAGAGGAAACAACTCACAATGCCCACAACGCTTTCTGAAACGCTAAAGAAAAAGCAATATTCACGCGCACACACGTGCAGACTCATATAGCGTAGGCATTGTTTTGCGTGCTTAAACATCGTACGCGATTTTTGCGTCTCCGGCTAATTATTTATGGACAACAGGGCAGGAGATACGACAGCCTGATAACACACCTGGACAGATTTATCAGTCTCCATCACGCTATAGAGGCCCAATCCGCTATCTGAGTGTAAACACAGTCTTGCGCCCGCTACGATGGAGAGTTCCACGGCCAGCAACCTAATCCGTCGTTCAAATTGTTAGACCTGTCCTTTACTTCATTATCGATTCACTTCGGTGTCTGGTTGGGTCTGAGGTCGAGAGACCAGCCGCTATATTCCCAGTTTTCGCAAGCCCGTTGGATTATGCTGTTTGCACACAGCTTATGCAGGGTTGTGTCCATGTATGTCAACAGATTAAGTCCACTTACCGACCCTCCCCCTCCATCTTTCCTCCCCCCCCCCGCATCGTGCTCGTCGAGTTTGTTATTATTCCCTTGGCCGTATCTATGACCGCATCAAGCGAGTTTCTTGACTTAAAGGTTGTGATTGTCACATGCAGTGTACATCGCTGTAAATTTTTTTCTGGAATAAGGATAGTTCCAAGCTGTTTGTCAGCAGGCAGTGGCTTCACGTCTGTTTCTATGTGATAACGGACATAAACTTTTAGTGCTTCCAGATAAGTACAAAATCAACAGCCAGTGACAAATCCACAGTACCCTTTCAAACCCCATTCCACTGCATCTCCTCTTTCTCTCAGGTACATACACACAAGCACGGACACTCGCATATATCATATAAGTATGCATTCCTTCACAGAGAACAACATAAATGTATGTTTAAAGACAAAGCTCCCCCATTAATTATGCTCTCCCCTCCCCACACACACACACGTACACACGCATAAAAACACATTAAAATAGTCACACTTCCACATACATATTACGTACACGCATAAAAACACATTAAAATATTCACAAGCAACACATAAAAAACAAAGCTCATGTTCACATATTCAGATCACGCACACAATGAAATATAGTTTTCAAAACCAGCAACAAACGTATCAATTCTCTATTTAAATAGCAATTAAACGTGACATTAACAGCACTTAATCATCGCTAGACGAGCGTCACTTTAGAAACGTTTTAGTATTTTGTATTCATTATGTCACATTAAAATATTACGACAGGAATTCGCATAACTGCAAATGGTTTACATTATCCTTAAAACACGTTTGGACAGACATAATTGCCAGTGCACCTAGTTTATCTCTGCACCGCGTCTGCGTCCCGGTTCCACGTCTGACTTTAACTATCTGCAGCCGTACAACATTACCACAAGTGTTTGGAAAGATAAAATAGGAGACTACAGGAAAGAAAACAACACTGTTAGCGAGTTCCATTATTATTTTAATAACAGGTACACCCAGGCTACAGGAACACTTGGCAGGTCTTTGGAACGCTGAAATATTGCTTGTCGAGAAAACGGATTGCTTCCCTTTAACGTACGGTAACGTACTGAGACCTACAGAAAATGCAATTTTGCCTCTTTCTTCTTCTTCCTCTTCTTTTAAAACAAAAGTGAAGAAGAATTCTTTAACTTTTCACTGTTAAGATGCACAAATTCAGCAGAGACTCATTTGTCACTGGTAAAATTTTGTTAATGAAAAAATATAAAAATTGTAGTTCTTTGAACTTAATGCAATTGTAACTGTTAAAATCTATTTGTGTACTTTTAATATATAATTATGGAGAAATATAAAGTAAATTTCTTAGCCAAAAGGAACAGTATCAATTTATTATTATTATACTGAGATGCACAAATATAGCTCTGGACGTTTTTTTGCTTTATCATCAGAACTTATATCTATCTATCTATCTATCTATCTATCTATCTATCTATCTATCTATCTATCTATCTATCTATCTATCTATCTATCTATCTATCTATCTATCTATCTATCTATCTATATGTCTGTCTGTCTGTCTTTCTATCTAGCTATCTATCCGCCTGAAGCCCGTTTTCTTCTATCTATTTCACTGTTTGCCTGTATTTTGTATTATGAAATAAATTAGAATCATAATACCGATAGTATTTATGTAAAATTTATTTAAATGATCTAATATGGATGCAACCTGCCATTAATTATAAAATAATCTAACAGAACTATTTTAGTAGATTTTCTAAGTGATCATTGAAAAACGCACCAATTTGAGCAATATGGGGGTACTTTTTGTATCCTCCAATACTACAAGTAGCGTTTTACTTATTCTTGTAATAAATTTACAGTGACTTGGAACAGTAGAGCCAACAATATTTATAACGTGTTCCAAATACTACCGGTAGCATTATTTGTTATGGCTTGATACCAAGTACAATGAAGTAGAATAACGTGTTCCAAATACTACAGGTAGCATTATTTGTTATGGCTTGATACCATGTACAATGAAATAGAATAATCTAATCGGAACTTTTTTTTACCATACTCTTCACAAACGTTATTAGATATAATCCGCAATAAAAATGAAACCGATCTTCGATACAGTCGATGAATGTCATTACGGCGTCTAGACATAATGTGTATTCAGCGAAACAAATATGAAACTGATCTTAGCATATAACCGCTGACTCAGTGACTGTCATTACTGAGTCTAGACATAACACATTTAGAGAATGAACAGTGCAACAGATCTCGGATAATCATGGCACAAATAATCAGTTGACTATATGCAGGTCACAGTGTCTTTAAATTATGTCAGTCTTTGCCTAGTAAGTATTCTGAAGTTACTACTACTACCTTAACTAACAATACTTTTAATACTACCACCAGTACAATACCAACAACAGCAAGTGTTACTGATTTTGATGTTTGTGATACTAAAGCTGCTGATACTATTACTACTACAACATAATAATAATAATTAATTACATATGCAACAACAATTACTATTATTACGGTCGATGTTGATTATAATAATGCTTTTGCTACTGCTAATACAAACAATAATCGTAGCCCTAAAGTATGACTACATAATAACCTCGTCAATTTAACAATAATATTAAAGTCGGTGGATTATCAACAAGAAATACGAACAAAAATCAACAACAACGTAAGGACAGTACTTTCCCAGCAACAACTTAAGGACAACAGTATCCCAACAATAACATCAGGACAACAGTGATTCAACAACATCAGGACAACAGTGTCCCGACAACATCAAAACAACAGTGTTCCTACAACTTAAGGACACAGTTCCCTAACAGCAACTGAATGACAGCAGTTCCCAATAACAACTTAAAGACAACAGTGCTCCAACAACAACTTAAGGACAAAAGTGTCCCAACAACATCTTAAAGACAACAATGTCCCAGCGACAATACACTACAAAACAACGCATGCAAAACATTTTGCAAATTGAACTTTTGAATAAATCATTAATGTAATTAATGGCTCATGGCGCACAGCAAAAGATTGTCTGCATGCAGGAAAGGAAGCATGTTTGTGACAAAAACTCACTGAATATATTACCATTGCTTCTTTTTTATATGAATAATTTGAAAGCGCGTCACAGAGCTTTTAGGCATATGGCCTGCTTATTGCTTTCATTCCACTTTATGCCAATCGACAAGAAGACGTGCACGGATTTGTAACATTAACATATACTATTCCTGCCAACCATAAATTTAAAAGTCTCGCATGACTTTGTGACGTCAGAAAACTAAGCGTTTACTCACTTAGAGTAGACTGTAGACTAATAAAAGACAAGAACTAGAGGAGACAAGGTTACAGTGGAGGCAAGAACAAGACGAGACAAAAACAAGGCAAGGGCTATAGTCGAGATAAGATGTAGATGAGACAAGTACGGAGTCATGGGCTATAGTCGAGGTAGACGGTGGATAAGAAAAGTACAGAGACAAAGTACAGTCGATGTAAGAGGTAGATCAGAAAAGTACAGAGACAAAAGACAAAGGGTTATAGTCGAGATAAGAGATCAGAATTACGGAGACAAGAATTATAGAGACAAAGGCTATAGTCGAGATAAGAGGTAGATGAGACAAGATGAGAAGAACGGGATGACACAAACATCGAGGAAAGGGCTATAGTTGAGACAAGAGCAATATGGAACAAGAATGGAGACCAGGCTACAGTTGAAATAAGGATTGAATAATGCTCCGTGATGGATCTATTAATAGTCTAATATGCACCCAGTGATCTGTTTTCCTTTTGGTTTCTTCGTACCTTCATTATTACATTTTAAAAAAATACTTGAGAAACAAAATGAGGTTTTGTTTGAGTTCCTCTGTATAATCTTTAAAACATGAATGTAGTTTTTTCAGAGTTCTTCTGAATAACATAGAGATCTGAAAAACGATTATATGGTTGAGACCGTACACGTGTTGTCCTCTTATTAGCTTTAAAGACCCATCTTAGCATTTTAAATAAAGTGTAAGGTGTGTTGGATAATTTTAGCTTGTCTGGGCTTAGTACAAGACAAACATTGGAGTACGTTAATTCAATCCTATGTTAACGTATGAATTAAATTACATTGTGTGACTTATGAGATTTAAATAAAAAAAAGATGAACTTATTACAGTACATTAAACTGTCGTGCTTAACTATTAAACATTGATTTGCATTTAATTTCAATATATAACTCATGAGTGTTCATGTTTAGTGCTATTTTTTGTTCAGAGATGGATGATAAAACCAAATCAGTTCTGTGATGCCTTTATTGTTAATTCATCACCCATAACTAACTACAAGTGATGATAATCTTAATTTATGTTATTAATAATTCTCCAGAAGACACCACTTGTCTTTCTGACTTGGCGGATATATGGGCGCTGTAAACATTTTCCCTCTTCCACAACTTTAAAGACAAACATTTACCACTATACAATATTTTCGTTAGTGGAAAACGTCTTAAAAAAGGAGAAAATAAATCCGTCTTTTAATCTATATTTAGAGAGCCTCCATCAACCCAGTTTCTTATCCATCATAAGGTTATCAATATATGTAAGAAGGTCAATAAATTTATTAAATCAATAATCAACTATACATATAACAAATACAATGAAAAAGATTACTTGACATCAATACTTCCATGAAACCATGTTCGAATAATTTTAATGCCTATATAGTCTTATATCATAGAGCACAATTCAGAGATTAGTGTCAACACAAATCACTGTATAGTTCTTATCATAGAACATAAATGGAGTTATTAGTGATATGTGATAACAGTTTCTATGTAATCGTGTCTAGGCAAAACTGCACTAGTCTTTTTTTGCCAGCTTTTTGTAACAAAGTCCACATGTTTATTGTTCATGTTATTATTTTCAATGCCATGTGCTTCTCTTCTCACTTGTAGAACACTGACTAGCCGCTATTCTTTTGAGGTCATCGAGTGCTCTGCTGTTTTAGCTCCCTTAGGCAAAATAACAATTGTAGCAATTCCCAGTAAATTCCTTGTACCCAGAAATTGCTCGATAGAGTCAGAAAACTTTGCCACCATACATTAATGGAGTGCAGTGAATTCCACACACTTACACATTGCTGTAAATACTTCTCGCATCAGTCATGGTCATAGCAGTTTATAATCAGTAAACCAGGAGATTCAAGTAAAACAAGGAAATGTTGCTAATTTTTTGTAAAATATAATCAGGGAACAAATGCTAAGTTTCAAGTTTATTCATCTTTAACTCCATTCTCTCGTTTATTCAAGTCTCAACTTATAGCTTCCTGCAATATTATTTATTAGCCTGATACATGCACACAGCATAATAAATACAGCCTATCAATTTTCTAAGCACATTCACTAGAAACAATGTCAAATGTTTAGCACCTTAGTTAAAAAATGTAGAAATTATAGTCTACTCACATAATACATCTCTACAAAAAACACAAGTATAACATATCATTAACAAAATGCACAAAATATTTCTAAGTCCTTTCTCTCTCAATCAGCCAATTAACTCACCATTAAGCTAATGGCTGTCTTTCATGACTAGACTTCTTGCCACTCCAAATTCAAAGTGATTAACAAGAGAATTCTTTACAGCAGGTAGATGTTTGATATCAGCCCATTGACTGACGTCGTTCCCGTAAATCTTAACCATTGGACATTAAAAACTACTCATCCAGTTGGAACTGGTTTAGATTGCATCAGCAATTTCTAGCTTATTCTCAACTCGAGTTATTTACTCCAACTCTGACA
Source organism: Sinotaia quadrata (assembly GCA_028829895.1). Classification (NCBI taxonomy): domain Eukaryota; kingdom Metazoa; phylum Mollusca; class Gastropoda; order Architaenioglossa; family Viviparidae; genus Sinotaia; species Sinotaia quadrata. The sequence goes on along the minus strand of CM054181.1, from coordinate 108,240,720 downwards.
CTTACAAAAGTACCATCATATGGAGTGTCTAAGGTGGGGTCACTTCGACAATTTGACTAGTTATATAACATTTAAGTATAGAAATAGGATAGGCAAATTTACAACCACAAATTCAAATTCTCTTACAGAGAAATTCCTTAAAAAGCAGAGCACACGATATTTAGATAAGATGGTATAAATATACAAGTAGAAAGAACAGTCAACACTAAGGGAATAATTCATTAAGATTCAGCCAAAGGGTAAAACCTGAAAACCAGTCAGATCAATAAAACCTTAAAATTTATTCACGGGGCAAAACTTACACAAGCCAGCAGAAAGAACAATAAACCTGTACAAATTCAGTCACTAGAAATACTCTGACTACAGGGCAGCACTAAGAATGATTACAAATTGAGCCATGAGGCAATAAAAAATATCAACTGTCAACCCAAAGGGATTTAAACCTAAACACTTCAGCGATAGAGAGAAAACATACCACCACCACTCACTCCACCCCTCAGAGAGAGAGAGAGTTGAAGTTGTGAATGGTAAAATTCAAGGTTTAACATTGAGTTGATTTATTGTTTATTGACTAAAATCCGTAATGCTCTGTTGATAAATTAGCATTGTCTCAAAGTTACTTTAAAAAAAATCTACCTGAGTTCAGAGCTTAATTGATTAATTTGATTGCGGCATCTACTTTCGACTTGAGTTGATTTCGCGTGCGGGTGGGAGGACATCAATGGAGGGTTCCGGGATGAAAATAGTCCGCAAAAGGTGACACGTATTTGGGAGAATGGGTTCGGAGTGCTGCTATTCTATTATTTTAAGTGGCAGCGTTGTTTCACGTCTTCATCGCAATCTGTGTTATTCTTTGCTCGCGTCTTACACTAATTTGTTTTGTTTAGCATGGCTGTTCAGCATCCTGAATTAAATGTGAAAAACACTCGTCTCCAGTAGAGCTGTGAGCCCGGCGGTCATGTGACTATCGTAACTATGAATCACTGAGTCTTGCACCTTTCTTGTAACTAAGGGCACGACCTCCCAAACTCACAATTTGTTTAAAAGTAATTGCAAGAAGACTGTACCTGAACATTATTTGTGTTACTATTGACAGTAATATTGAGAATTTATGGCCTTAGTGCAGCGTAGCCGCTTAAGGAGCGCATAAGAACGATACGAGAGACACATGACATTCCCTTGGCCAATTCTGTGTTTTGCACACAAAAGCGTTTGCGCGAAATGGGGTGGGTGGGGTGGTTGTGGTGGAGGAAAGAGCGAGCGGGGGAAGACACTAAGAAAGAGTTGATATGCAAAGAGATGAAGGGGGAAGAGAGAGATAAATAAATGGAAGAGGGAGGAAGGGAGAAAAGGTGAAATGCAAAGAGATAAGGAGAGACGTGAAAAGTGAAAGAAAGAAAGAGGAAGTAGAGAGAGTTGTGAAAGGTGAAAGAGGAGAAGGGAAAGTGATAGAGAGAATGTGAGGGGGAAAATGAAAGAGCAAGAGAGAGAGAGAGAGAGTGAAAGAGGAAAAAGTGAAAGAGAGACACAAAGGAGTGAAAAGTGAAAGAGAGAAATGAGAGTAAGAGACGGAAAAGCGAAACAGAAAGGGAAAGTGAGTGTAAAGTGAAAGAGAGTAAGAGTGTGTAAAATGAAAGAGAGAGAGTAAGAGTGTGTAAAGTGAAAGAGAGAGAGTGTATAAAGTGAAAGTGCGAGGGAGAAAGAGGAAAATAAAGAGAGTAAGAGATGGGAGAAGTGAACGAAGGACAAAAGAGACATGATAGCATGGGGAATAAGAGACAAAGAAATGTGAGAAGAGAGGAAAAAAAGAAGAATAAAAGGGGTGAAAAGTGAAACAAAGAAAAAAGAGAAAGATGGTAAATTGAAAGAAAAACAGGAAAAGAAAATTATATAGACAGATAGAGAAAGGGATGATGTAGAAAAGAGAAAGAGAGAAGGAGAGAGAGAGAGAAACTTGAGAATAAGAGAGAGTCAGAGAGAAAGAGAGAAAGGGGTAATGTAGAAAAGAGAAGGATTAAAGAGAGAGAGAGAAACTTGAGAACAAGAGAGAGCCAGAGAGAAATAATGGAGAGAATCAGAGAGAAGTAGTGAAGGAGAGAGTCAAGAGAAGTAGTGAAGGAGAGAGTCAGAGAGAAAGTGAAAGAGAGAGAGTCAGAGAGGTGGTGAAGGAGAGAATCAGAGAGAAGTAGCGAAGGAGAGAGTCAGAGAGAAGTGGTGAAGGAGAGAATCAGAGAGAAATAGTTAAGGAGAAAGAGTCAGAGAGATGTAGCGAAGGAGAGAGTCAGAGAGAAGTAGTGATGGAGAGAGTCAGAGAAGAATAGTGGAGAGATGGTCAGAGAGAAGTAGTGAAGGAGAGAGTCAGAGAAAAGTAGTGAAGGAGAGAGTCAGAGAAATAGTGAAGGAGAAAGTCAGAGAGAAATAGCATCATGACGCCATCGCCGTCGCCATTTTGTAATAAACAATTTCGTTTTGTTTGAGTACTTTCTCATAACCACGACATAGTGACTATTTATTCATTATTGCCCTATTATCAAGTGTTCTATGTTCCCATAGTTACCTCACCGAGCAAGGAACGTTTATTTTAATCAAAGGAAGTTTTAAAAATATAGGCTTTGAATTCTTGAAATATGTCATAATAACATATTATATTTTCCCTTTGCAAAACTAAATTGTGTTTAACATTAATCTTTGTGAAAACACAATTTCAATTTTTAAAATAATGGTTTTAAATTGTACCTTTATCCTAACAAAAAGAATATTTATAACGACGTAACATTGCAGATATCGATGCAGTATTTTTCTTTTGTTTGCTAATATTATTAAAGGAGAGAGAATATATTGCTCCAAGATCAAAGAACGTTAAATGGATTCGTTTTTGACGGGCGAATCTCTTTTATTCTTTGGCAAACATGGCAGAGAATTGGCTGTCAGATGTAACTGTACACTTCATATATTTTATGGTCTGTTTGCTTTGATGCGTCTTTTGCGTTTTAATTTGATGGCATGCACGGGGGTTTCATTTACTTTAAACAAAACTTTCAATTTGTCATTGTTTTGCTTTCAAGAAGAACTAAAAGTTGGACATGAACTACGCGGCGGGAGAGGGGAGGCATGGGTGTTGGGTGTTGGTGGTGGTGGTGGTGAGTGTATCTGGTTTATTTTTCAAACGCTTTTGGCGACTGGAAATGGGAAAATCAAATTATTTCACTGAGGTGCTTGTCTTCGTCTTGGCTTCGATAAATACAAAGGTATCCATGAAGTACAGTCCGTAATCTCAACAGAAAGGAAGTAGGAATGTGTGGAATTGTAGTATTGTAAGCATACTAAATTGAATATGGAAGGATTATGTGTAAAAATAGACAAGAGGTAAAAGGGATAAAAACATTATATTTAACTTTGAGTATTATTTAAATGGTTAAAAGGTAAAAAGATGAGGTAGCTTTTAATAAAGTGATAAGACAATCTTATTTTCTTAGTGCCAAGATTGCTGGTAATGAAAGTAAATTGTAGGAATGACTTAAGTGACACTAGATCTAGCATAGTTTTAGAAGAGTTATTATATATAGCATAGTCTTAAAAGAGTTATGATAGATTGAAAATTAACTGGGATTGGAATGAAATGATAAGACAGCTTTTGAAATGGATTATTGGATAACCTTGGGATTTGATAATAGAAAAGCTTTTGAAGCAAGTTAACTAAATGATAACTTTATATTAAACTAGCCACAGAACGGAGTATGTACATCGGTGAAACAGACTGTACTAAGTGTGTTGTATACATTCTACTTTAATATGAATAGTAAAGTTGTATTCCTGGAATGAGAAAACAATCACTGATAACTACCTATCATTCTAACGGCATCCTCGTCTACTTCATTAACATTTAACCAACAAATACGCATTTTTTTCCTCCAGCATATACGTTGCCTTTGAGATAGCAAACACAGCAAAACGTTGCCTTCTTACCAACAAACCCATTACTCGTCAACAATAAATACGTTACCACTTTACCAGCACACCATTACGTTTCAACAGTAAATATGTCATCATTTCAACATGAACACATTATCTCCTTATCACCTAAAATATTATACCTTTCAACCAGCAAACACATTACTTTTCAACAGTAAAAACGTTACCTTTCGAACAGAATCACATTATCCTCTTATCACCTAAACGTTTCCTGAATAGCAGCAAACACATTATCTTTCAACAATATACACATTACGTTTTCAACAGCAACAACGTTTAACATATTCACTAGCAGAAACGTTACTTTTTTTCTTTTACCAGAAAACACATTACTTCTTTTCTTTTACCATTTTCACCACCAAACATTACATTTTCACCACCAAACATTACATTTTCACCACCAAACATTACATTTGTGCCAGTTTAAGTTTTTCATTTTTAATCTGAAGAGTCAGAGTTCGTTAATAAATTTAACATTAACATTTCAAGTACTGTTTCTAAACAGTAATCTATCTATCTATCTATCTATCTATCTATCTATCTATCTATCTATCTATCTATCTATCTATCTATCTATCTATCTATCTATCTATCTATCTATCTATCTATCTATCTATCTGTCTGTCTGTCTGTCTGTCTGTCTAAAATAAGCAATAATTCTACATATATTCACTCATTCACAACAACTTTAAAGAAATAATAAAATAATGGTTATACCATTAAAGGAGCTTGAGGATGAAAAGATATTTGTTACGTACAAAAATAACCTGAGTGAATGGTTTCCCTGGTAATGATGACACTATCTTCGACCACATTTCTCTCTCTTGAATAGAGATTTTCAACAAAGAAATGACAATCCTGGATTCCCTCTCTCCACACAAACATACATACACACGCGCACACATACACATACACATATATACACCTGCGTTTGCTAGTGTATCTATATCCTATATCTCCCAAGTAATTTCCGCTCAGGCAAATGAATCATCCAATTATCAGATATCAACGTTACTTCGGCACTGGCTTGGGAGAGAAGACATCGGAATATAGATGACTATATTAACCACCATTGTCACTAGACACTCCAAAGCAAATGACAACTTTCTTCAGTCATCGCCATGTAATGACAAACATCTCATCCGCTATGTGAATCATTATAGATCTTGGCAAAAATGTCCATCTTAACATTTTTTATTTTATCTAAGTATACGTTTCTCATTCAGAATCTAAATGTTAATTAAACTACCGGATTATTCCGGCATTTTTAATTCGCTTCAGTTTTGCAATATTTAAGTAAGTACACTACCAACATATATGCATTAATATATTGGAACATATGTTCATGTCAAACAATAAGATTTCAGTTCTCTGTTTATCACTACTTACAACTCTTGCATTTTCTGTTAAATTTATAATGGCAGAGTATATCTAGCAACATTCTCTCTAAGAGTATTGAAAGGAGTACACTTTCTTTGCCACACATTGGGTAATTTCCCGTGGAGTCTTTATTCTCTGGTATTTAGTCACTGGATAACAGTGTGCGTCAAGGGGTTTTCTGATTCACCTCATCTAAGTAATGGCTACACGAGGGAACGTAAGAAACAAAACTTTGATGAACAGCTAACTCACGGGCCACCCAGTCAAACTAGATTTTTTTAAGCGTTTATTGACTTAGCTAAGAAATGGCGTGCACCTGTTACAAAAATTACTAATTTCTTTTTCTCAACATAATTATCTATATTAGCAAATCGTTAAATTAATCGCTGCAAGATGGTCAGAGCCACTTCTCCATATCACCCCCCTCTATCACCCCCTCCCTTAGTTTACTAAGCAGCTGTAACCCAATGCAACCGTCGGCTTCTGATGCTTGAAAATATAACCTACTCCTTGTTAAATGCACTAATCCACAAAGATACTGACTTTCCTTTTAATCTTCCACTACTTTCTACAGCCTCCTTCTAGTCACATGATATATTTTAACATATTTCGTTAATATTTCGTGCATTCAAAGAACGCCCTCAATTGCCAGTAAGTTAGTTGCACAAGTCAGCATATTTGTGAATCCAAAGAGTAATGTCGTCCATTTCAAATGTTCTGACACTACCTTGTAAGCAGCTCCGCAAAATACATGTTGAGATATGAAAGCAGATATTAATATTACAGAAATAATACAATCTGAATAACTTTTTTCTCTCTCTCACCGAAACACAAACACACATACCGTATAAGAATACATAGGAAATACTGCATTTGAAAAAGAAAGGCATCTATACTCATCTTTCTTCCGGAATATGTAGCACATTGTTTTCTTGCAAAAACTTTTATTATTAATTACGACTGCAAAATGACTGAAGTGGTGTATCATATACCTGTTGTGTTGTTGTGTTTACACAGTGTAATTGTTTTCCAGTTACAAGAAAGTTTAGAAACAATACCAAGAAAGAGTCACAGGTATACACGAACATCGACATACGTACACATTCACACACAAACAGATATAGACGCACAGACACAGACGCACACATACGTATATATACACAATGATGAACACACACACACACACATATATAATGATACACACACACATACACACACACATATATATATATACAATGATACACACATATACACACACAATGATACACACAGAGCTACACAGCCAGATGTACACTTGTATAAAACAATTACACATACACACATATATACACAATGATACACACACAGCCAGACGTACACTTGTATAAAACAGTTACACAGACACACTAAATGAAAAAGAGTTTGAAGGGAGAGCCAAGGAGATGGAGAGAGCAAGAACGAGATTAGACGTCTTCACTCGTTGATTCCATTCGTGGACGAAAGTAGTGGTTTTTATCCGCCATGAATGGAGGGAAGGACAAGAAATACATTGAATAGAATGAAAGAAAGATGTTTATGCGTTTCCCTTTCTTAATAACCACATTTTTATGAACGTCCTTCGTCAACGGTCTGTCATTGGTACGGCGAGAAGAAGGTTTCTGTGATTCCTTGTTCTACCATTTTACTTTGAATTGACGTGCCTTGTTCTACTAATTGCGTCAATCTTTGTTTTAAAACTATCACCAATGTGATGTTTACGAACCTCCAGAATACGTCATTTCGGTAAAGCTCCAACAATGCGTCATTTGAATTGAAATCCTAACATAACATCATTTCGGTAAAGCTCCAACAATGCGTCATTTGAATTGAAATCCTAACATAACATCATTTCGGTAAAGCTCCAACAATGCGTCATTTGAATTGAAATCCTAACATAACATCATTTTATTTTTAAAACCACTAAATACGATGAAAATAAATTAAATGACTAACTTCTTTATTCATACATTTAAAATTAAATATTTTTTAAAAAAAACAATCTTTATTAAGAAGAGAAAAAAGAAAGAAAAAAGATACAGATCGGCAAAATTTAAACCTGGGCTCTTCAATTGGAAATCACATCAGTCGAGCATGCTAACCACTGTGCTAAAGTGTGACGTATGTTCGTACGTACAAACTGAACACATTGTAGAATGTGATGTGTCTTGGTTGAAAAAATGAAAAAAAAGTATATTTAAAGACTGACGTCTTTTTTTTTTAAACAGTGTTGTGCCGTTAGAGCAGGCGTGAACATGGTAAGTTATGCCAGCAGTGTACTTAAAAAAAAAAAAATAGGGGCTGCATTCTGTGCGGTCACAAGTCATTGTGTGGCATTTCCTGTTGCTAGTACTGATGAAAGTGCCTCGGCCTCTCTTTCGACCTGTATAAAGTGCATGAAATGTTGAAGGTAGCGTAGCTTCGGGTGCTGTCGTAATTAATGTCCAAGTTAACTATATCGAATTATAACAGCCAACGAGCGAGTCGCTGCCTGCAGCAATTCTCGCCACAATAGTTTCAGGGTCTAATTGTAACAACGTTCCATCAACAGAGACATACTAAAAAAAAAAAAAAAAAATTTTAGTCAGGGAAAAAGAATGATGAAAGGTCTGCACGATGATTTAGATTTATTGCCAGTCGAGTTCAGCTTGAAGTAAATCGAGATACATTTTAGGCCAACAACAACAAAAAAAAATACATAAATTACAAGCAGTTCGAACACAATTACTAAACGATACCTCGTCACTCATTAGGGTTTATAATAGACATTATCTAACTAAAGAGGTTCAAGGTTTTCAAGGTGCGTTTTGTGCAAACGTGGACCACATTTAATGTGTTTATGTTATTGTTTGTTTGTTTCTTCTTCCTTCTAGTCAATCTAGTGCCTCTTTCTTCTTCTTTGTCTCCTCCGCCTTTCTATTTCTTCTTCTTTATTCTCATTCCTTCTTCCTTCTTCTATTTCTTTCTCTTCTCCATTTGCATGTTCTTGTCCCGCTGTTTGTCCTCCTGTTTAATGGCAGGTTTGAACTGCCATAAGTGTCAAGTGTCTTAACTTGAAACACGGGGGAAAATATGCTGGTGTAAATAGTTCGTTCTTCTAAAATCTTCTCCCTGTCTCTCTTCCTTTTTTTTTTTTTTTACAATATTAATTATTTACGAAAGATATTTACTAGCATTATTTAGGGTTATAATTATTTAACATTAGTAATATTTAATATTATTATTTAGCTGTTACAATATATTAGTATGTAGCTGTATTACTTAATACTATTATTTAGTACTATGTTCGGCATTCTTTCAGAAAAATCAGTTTCAGTTGCCTGAGATGAAAGTGAAAGAGAGTTTCGTTAAAACAGGTGCCTTGTGTTAATTTATAACGGAAAAGAAATGTGTCTTTTCGCTGCGACAGTTGTACACGATAATTGGTATAGCCGTCTCATCACGCTGTTGAAGTGAATTAATGGTATATTAAATAATGTCTGGGTTACTTCTGACATGTCATGTTCAGGTGGGTGGGAATGAAGAGCAAGAGAGCAACAAAAAAAAAATCTGATAATTAACATTCAACTTTAAAATGCCCGGCAGTGAAAGTGTTAATTAAGGACCTAAAGCCATCACACGCAGTAAGCCGTTTTAAAGATTTATGTTCATTCGTCGAAGAATTTTGTTTCCTTGGGTACCATGTGGGCTTCTTTACTTTCATTTTATTCCTTCAGAAATAAAAATAGGTTGTAGACAAGATTGGGTTACAGATATTTTCTCCTAAAATAGATTGTGGCCTTTGAGTAGGATAACATCTTCCCAGTTTTATTTTTTGTTGAACTTCTAATTTGTATGCATTTATTAACACCTATACATATAAAGGTATTAATTTATTGACAATGAGTTCATAACATCTGTATGACGAGGAGAAATGTAATTAATATGTGCATTAGTAATTAATATGTGCATTAGTCATGATGGATTTTTAACTTCATAAGAGGGCAGATATTAAAACAGAAACCATACAATTGAAACGTTTTCTCAATTACAATATTGTATGTTGTTGCCATGGAATCGGTGATGGAGAGTTAAATATGTAAACTGGACTTATTTCACCAGACTTATTTTAAGAACACGATAATTGGGGACATTGTCGAACATGGTTGTCCTTAAAATCTGAAATAATTCCACACTCCCTTTCACCCACACTTTTCCTCTTTCCCGTCTCCATCACCGTCATCACTACAACCCTGCATTCAAATTTCACTTCGTTCACGGCTTATTGGTGAGTCACACGAATTGTCTGCGCCTTTTCATACGACCTCAAGCATAAACGGACTACAAAAAAAGACAGGCCACCTCCCGAGGCTGGAACCCCGCACCCACGGGCAGATGAGAGAGTCTCTTATTCATAGCTTCTGCTGGCTTCCTATTATCTCGTCGGTGATTGTTATAAGCCAGAGAGCGGAGGGCAGTAAGAGTGGCCTTACTTTCGTTCTTGTTCGTATATATAAGTTTATATAGATAGCGGCAGGGAAATTAGATTTCGCGCTGTTTTCTCCCTATTATTATGATTGATGGGTGCCTGTCGCAGGACACCGTTGGAAAGATTTGCGCTCATAGTGGCAGAAGTTTATGGGTTCGAGTCACGTGACTGCTTTGGAACCGGTTTTGCTCTCGTTACTGAGACAATTCGCAACCATTTTAGCGCTACTGAAATGAATTCTCGATCCTGACCTCGCGGAGTGGCGGGCACGTTAACCAGAACTGGGTGGCTGTATTATTTGAAAGTTACTCAGACAGCTTGCTTCCACTCTTGAAGATTATCTGCCAAGATTTCCGAGTACACTCACAAAGTGAACCTCAGTCTGGAGGGCGAGAGTTCAAGTACTGAAAAGAAATAAGTGCTAGCAGATTCGTTAGAACAGGCTGCGGCGTCAGTATACCATTCGCAACATTGTGTTTTGAAGAGTGTTTCTGAACCAAGCCAGCATGAGATCAGTGTGGTGGTGATTTCGATTTGCAACACAAAAATAAAATTCAAGAAACAAAGCACATTAAAAAAGGGTAAAAATATTTTCAAACACTTGCATCAGCATACATGAAAAGCCATGACAAAAATGAATGCCATGACGATAATGAATGCCATGACAATAATGAATGCCATGACAATAATGAATGCAATGACAATAATGAATGCCATGACAATAATGAATGCCATGACAATAGCGATGATTCAGATAATAAATCTAATGATGGCGGCACTATAGCATCGTTTATATTGTGTGTCCATTGCGGTATAAATTACTGCTTTGTTTACGTTTACGTCATTACATTGGTCCAATTTATGATCGTATTATTGTAGTATATAACTGCATCATTTAAATATGTGTATATTTACGGGTGATTATTTGTGTGCGCATGCGCATGTGTGGGTGCACGTGTGTATGTATTTTTATTCGTGCATGTATACGTTTAAAACTAGCCAAACAACTGTATACCAAATGCACATAGATCAGTGCTTTCCAAACTCTTTAGAACCGCAACCCAAACATAAGAACGCCAAACTTTTCGCGATCAACCAAAAATCGGCTCGCGACTCCCAAATTGAGAAATGCTGACCTAGATACTTGTCCAGTTGCAAAGAGAGGACAGCGGTCATAGATTGGATTTTTCCTTCTGCTGAAATCTTTGTTTCTTGTTGTGCTAGTGAATGTAGTCATTAGTGTTGTCTCTTGCTGCTAGTGAGTGCAGTCATTAGTGTTGTCTCTTGTTGTTAGTGAATGCAGTCCATAGTGTTGTCCCTTGTTGTTAGTGAATGCAGTTCATAATGTTGTCCATTGTTGTTAGTGAATGCAGTCCATAATGTTGTCTCTTGTTAGTGAATGCAGTCATTAGTGTTGTCTCTTGTTAATGAATGCAGTCATTAGTGTTGTCTCTTGCTGTTAGTGAGTGCAGTCGTTACATACAGTCAATCAGACATAATTCACTCACCTTCCACACACATGCACACACAAAATAGATCTTTACAGAGCACAACATATATATATAGATAGATAGATAGATAAAGCGGCATACATACTATTTATTTATTACACATACGTTACAAACACTTACATGCATACAGAACATAAAACACTTACATGCATATATACATACCCAACCACTCAGCCACCAGCCTTAAATAGGCCAGCAACCAATCAGCCAAACAGCCATCCAAAATACATACGTGAATAGAGACCCAGACTATTACATAACTTGAATGCATAGATTAAGTCAGATCAAATATTGTGTACGTGCGAATCATCCATACAAATACATACGTGCATACATACATACGACTAGACATTAATACTATTACGGAATTCTTGTACACATACATACATACGACTAGACATTAATAAGGAATTCTTGTACACATACGTACATAACACTAGACAGTAATAGGGAATTCTTGTCACATATATATACACGTCTAGACAGTGATACAAAATTCTTACATACGTGCATATATACGACTAAACATTAATACAGAATTCTTACACACACTCATTCATACAGATAAACATCATGACAAAACATACATAGATACACGCATATAGCCAACTATACAAACACATACGAAAAACAGACTGATAATCAAACCATAAACATGCGCGCTTTCTAATGTATAGTCAATCAAACAAAAAAACACATGCATACATGAATACAGACTGCCAGGCAGGCTGCCAGAAAAAAAGAAAATTCATGCATGCAAATACATAGACGTGCAGCCAGACAAAATGTATGCATATCTTAATGCAGACAATCACCTAGACAAAATGTATACAGACATGGACACATCTGGACAGAATACATACATGCATACAGACAGCTAAACATAATATACGGTCAGCCAGGCAAATAATACTCTGATGCTAACGCCAATTAGTTAATACTTATTATTATAATTATGAATTAATCATCCATAACTAATTACAAGTGATGAGATTCTTAATTTATGTTATTAATAATTCTACAGAAGACACCAATCGCCTCTCTAACTTGCGGACATGCGGGCGCTGTAAACGTTTTCACTCTTCCACAATATTAAAGACAAACATTTTCCATCACACAATATTTCTGTAGGCGGAAAACTTCTTATTAAAGGATTAGACAAAATCCGTCTTTAATCAATATTTAGCAAGCTCCCATCCACCCACTCTCTTTCCAACATATTGTTATCAATATGTGTAAGAAGGTCAATAAATTTATTAAATCAACAATGAAATATATAACATATGAATATAATCAAAGAGTGTTGACATTTATATCAAAAGACTTCACAATAATGTTAACTTAATGCTGGACAATTGTTCAATTTATCCTAGCATAGACATAAGCAGTCAATTAACATAAATATATAATCAATTCATAGTTATCATCACAGAAATGAGAGTAGAGTTCAGAGAAATAATTAAAGTCAAAGTACATAACCTTTACAAAGATGGCGGTTGTCACTGGCACATGTTTCACAGTCACGCGGTTTGCAACAAGTCACTGCCTTTCATATGTAGGCTTGGCCCCCGTGTCTCTCCTAGACGCATATTATACAATTGTTCTAGAATTTTTGACGATCTTTCCGATCTTGCCATAGAGAAGTGTACTGAATTTCACAGGCTATCAAGCTCAAGGAATGTTCTTGAATATTTTTGTATGCTTGTACTCAACATATCATGAAGAATATAAAAAATTAATTTCCAGAATTCTTAAGGTCAAACTCAAGCTACAATTTCTGCCATATTGGCACTAGAACAGAATTCACAGGAATCAACTCACAGCAACACGTTTTACTGATAAGTTGATTACAACTTATCAGCCAGATTAACTTATTCAAGTAGAGTACAGTAGTCACTTTAGTGGGAAGTGGCAACCAAAAACAGGCTTGCTCTGTTCTGCAAAAGAAAAATTAAGGCAGCACAATAAGACAGCATGTTTCACCTCTAACCTCCTTTCTCTCTTACAAACATTCTCAACTTACAAATCCTGCAACACTTTCGTTAACCCGATACACACACAGCATAAGAAAAATTGCATTCATCAAAATTCACAAGTATAATGTATAACATAGTTAAATTAGTGAATATACAAATAATGGTTCAATTAAATAAGCATTCTCTTATTCAGATCATAGATCAATAGCAGACATGTACGAAATATTCTTAGTCCATTCTTTCTTTATCAGTCAATTAACTTACCATAAGCTAACGATCACCGTTACAACTGTTCAAATTCAAATTGATAGAATAGAGTACTTCGTCAACAAAAACTTCCGGTCTATCCCCATTGGATAAAATTGTTATGAACAAGTGCGAGACTATTACAAAAGCTATTCATCCAGTTGGAACTGGTCTGAATTGAATCAGCAATTTTCTAGCATATTCTCAACCCTGACACTTACAAAAATACCATAACAAGGAGTGCCCAAGAGCGGGTAACTTTGAAAATTTAACAATTTATATAACAATTAAATAGGGATAGGCAAATTTACTCCGCCTCAAATATATACCTAAAGATACGTATTTGCCATTATTTTCATACTAGGAGACACATTGTAATCATAAAGCATTCATATATACTCAAGCAGAAATACACAGACGCACACACAACCATACAGACACACAGGTTTTCTTCTATAGAAAAAGATGTTTTATTACTATCACTTCTACTTGATATGTTTCCTGTTTCTGAGCTTGCTAAGTATCTAAACATCACTCGAATTCATTTATGTCGTTTCAGACAGAGGTACTCCCAGACCCTCATGGAACTGCTGCAAATGAAGTTTCCATTCCTATAGTCGCACGGGCGACCCCTACCGTTGTCTGTTTAACTTTCGCCCTGTGGTGTCGCCTGGGCTCAAACATCGTTAGCAACAGCAGGGAACACGCTCTACTGGCGCAGACACGCCATTCCAAACATTTTATTTGGTCTTTGTGTTTTCCTTAAGTTAAAAAAAAGGAACAGAGAAAGAAAAAATCTATAACAACGTACAAATTAAGAAAAAAAAGAACGCAGGAAAGAAATGCAAACAAGTTTAATCGGGGTGTAGACAACTCAGATGTGAAGCTTATCTTTGCAGCAGTAGCAGAAATCCAGCGACATGTAAACGATACTCTTGTCCTTTCTAAGGAGAAGAACGGAAAAAAAGCACCCTAGTGTGGTATTTGAAAAAAAAAAATCGACGTTTTGTTTTCTTTTTCGCTCTTTCTCTCCGGCCCTCGCACTTTAGAATTGTGACGACCGACGCTGAGAAAAGACGAGAAAGGAATCGGTCGCCCTTCTTACAATGGAGTGATCAAGTTCATTGTTCAGGACACATCTCTTCGCGGTGATAATTACATTTGGAAAGGTTGCTTCTTTGCTGCGCCGAAACTCTTTGTGCGTCAGTGCGTGGTAAAGCTGGACTTAATGTCGATCTCTGTAGTGTCATTTGCTGGAAATCTCGGGTAGATGACAGGAAAATAGTTGAGAGAAGGGTCTATAAAACGTGTATAGCAAAATGTAATTATAATATTATGTATAAAATTTGAATTTGCTTTCATCACGAATTTTAAAAAAATTATTAAAAAAAATTTGTGTTGATGTAGAAAGGCTTTAATTACACGCTAAAAAGTGAAGCGGAAAATCTTAACTTAAGAAGAATCCTATATTATGGATTAACTTACTTCTTTCAACTGTCTAACGTCTAGACTGGTGATAAGGGTAGAAGTTTGTGGATTAAAGACTTTTATGAAAATGTTCGAGGTACTGATTAAATACAGTTTACCTAGCGCACTTCATAACGTTCATTATTGACCACACTGATAATGCATTCTTTAGGCAGAATAGTCATAATGGCACACACTCTTTGTGTTTTCTTTATCAATTCTAGGCAATTTGGAAAACACATTCAATGATTCTTGCATTTTTCTTTTCAATGTATATATTTTCATGTTTTCATTTACCAAAGTAATTTTGATAATCTTTCATCAGAAAAGTGTTGAATGGTGAGTTTTAGTACTCTCATCAATAGTCATTGTTACACGTTTACATTGTTATTGATTATGTCGCTACAAAATATTTAATTTTCCAAGCAAGATTTACGCCTTATTTTACCTCTTTTTTTTATTCTCTCTCTTTTTTTTAAGGAGGAAAGAGATTATTCGTGAGTTTTGAAACTACGTAGACACATATAAAGTAGAAGACATTACTCCAAATTAGGAAGTTATTTTTCGTCAAGACCATTATAGTTCGGCAGCGCTAAATCAGTAGAAGAAAAACCATTTCATCTTGGCTTAGTGATCGATCGATCGATCCAGACAAGTATTGACGTCCTAAATTGCAGCGCTCAGTTCAGATGCATGATTAAATAGATTCGTTGTGCTGCAATTAACAAAGTAAAAAAAAAGTTTGGGATATATATTATTGTTTTACAGAAGTACTCCAAATTAATGACCACTTTATATGCAGACTTGTGGACTAGAAAAAAAACCGCAGGATAACGTAGGGCTTTTTTCCCCCCGCGAAGGGAAAAAAGGAAAAAAAAAATCAATTCAGATTACATTATTGTGCGGAAGAGACCGCAAGCTGTCTCTCACGTACTGGTGGAGAACTTATTTCATATGCGACGGCACTATGAAAATAATTGACCATCAGAGAAAGGAGCTACTGCATAATTGACTTCAGTTTTACCTCCACGGAGAGCTAATCACGAACGATTACTCTACGACATCGTCAAACATCGTGCGAGCTGATAACGCCATGAAGTATGTACGGTTGAGTGGGAAGGGGGATATGATGAAAATGGAAAGGGAAAAACAAGTCGTACGTCAGCATTGTTCCCGGTATCCCTTTGCATGTGCTATTATTATGACGTTTGTGCTACCAGTGGTACAATCTCAAAACAAAGAGCTAAGCTACATCATTGACGAGGAGGGACCAGTTCCGTCCCTTGTAGGGAACATAGCTCGAGACTCCAACGTCTCTGCACTTCTCGGCTCTGACGTCTTCATGACGTTGAGGTATCGGGTTCTCTCCCAGCCAGACACCAACAGCGAATTGTTTTCCGTGGGAAACACGACAGGTCTCCTGCGGACGGCAGCCAGGGTGGACAGAGAAAGTCTGTGCCATTTCTCACCCAGGTGCCGCCTGCAGGTGTACGTCGCCATGCAACAGAGTGCTGGCCCCTACTTCGTGACGGTCAAGGTGAACGTGTATGTACGAGACATCAACGACAATAATCCGCACTTTCCCCAAACTTCTATAGCTTTTACGATTCTTGAGAACACGGCAACTGGCGTCACAATCGACATAACGCCAGCCGTTGATGTGGACGTAGGCGAAAATACTATCCAAAATTATGACCTGGTTACAGAGGACCCCACTGTTTTCAACTTGGAAGTGTCTCAAAACTTGGATGGAAGCCTGGTTCCAAATCTAGTGGTCAACTCTCAGTTAGATCGTGAGGCAAAGGATTTCTACTCGGTCACCATACTGGCCGTGGACGGAGGAGCACAGCCTCGAACTGGGGTTCTGGTACTCAACATCACTGTTGATGATGTCAACGACAATGCGCCCGTTTTCATTCCTAACCAGTACAACGCCACTGTTAATGAAACGCTAGCGCCCAGGAGCATCATTGCAACCGTCTTTGCTATGGATCGTGACATCGGATTCAATGGGGAGGTAATATGAAAGTCAACTATTTTATTTTTAGTATTTCAATCTTTCTAGTTCTATGTATTTAGTGAAGCAAGATGTATTGCTGGAATAAGTTCATTATTTAACTTTAAAATGAGAGTAGTTTTTAAAAAAAAAACTATAGTAAATAATGTTATATAAATTAAAGCTAATTCACTCAATCACTCAATCACCCAACCAACCAATCAGGCAATATGTAAACCAAACAATGAATTATTCCAATAATTGTTCCTCTATAATTGCTCTTATTACTTATGGGTACATGCACATAGTCCAACCAACCAGTTTGTTCTGGTTCATAAGACATTAGTACCGCCAAGGACACTAACCTCTAAATTATATTAATTATATTTGGTGAACACTGACCTATTGAACCTCTGACTTAGCATAAACCCAATGCAGTGAATCTCCCTCGCCTGTCTTTAGGTTCGGTACGGCTTCAGCTCACGTCCGATGGATGACAACGCCAATGCTTTCGCCATTAACGAATCTTCAGGGCAGATAATCTCCATGCAAGATCTCACAGACTTCCAGGGACAGACCTTGCGCTTGGTGGTAGAGGCAACAGATCGGGGTTCCAAACCACTCCGAGCACAAGCGATTGTTAATGTGAATGTCATTGATGCCGTCAACAACCCTCCCATCATTCGCCTGACCACCATCTCTGGCGGGAATACATCCCTGGTAAAGGAAAGTTCTCAAACAGGCTATGTGGTGGCACATTTCATCGTCTCAGACACCGATTCTGGAACGAATGGAATCGTCGACTGCTCGACCAGTCGGGGCGATTTTACTCTGCAGAAACTAGTGGAGAATGAGTTCAAAATCACGCCAGTGAAACAGCTGGACAGAGAGAGCAATGACCACTATGACGTGATCGTAAAGTGCTGGGATTTTGGCAGACCTTCGACGTCATCGTCAGTTCCATTTAGCGTCATCATAGAGGATGTGAACGACAATGCCCCCATTTTCACCCGGAGCGTGTACCAGAAGAACGTCACTGAAGAGCAAGGACCTGGGATATTGCTCAAAGTTGTCGCCACAGACCGTGACATTGGTGAGAATGCTCGCGTGACATACCGAATGGGAAACATGACATCATTTGTGTCATCTCTGATCACAGTACATGCCAATGGTGATATTGTGGCAAAGGCGTCTTTTGATCGAGAGCTCTACAGTATCATTGACTTTGTTGTTCTTGCTGAAGACCATGGAGACCCGAAGCTCACATCCACTGCTCGTGTCATCCTCTACATCATCGATATTAATGACAGGAAACCAAGCCTGCCTTCAGGGTACACGCTTCAGGTACCAGAGAACCACCCCATTGACACGGTCATTGGAAACATCATGGCCATAGATGAAGATGAAGGAGCAAGCGGGCGTGTTGCTTACCACTTGCTGTCAGATGACAACGCTACTGAGTACTTTGCGGTCACTGAAGAGGGTCAGGTTCGCACAAGGGTCACGTTTGACAGAGAAGCCAGGGAGTATTACCAGCTTTCAGTTCTGGCGAACGATTTTGGAGAGCCTCCGAACACAAACATTCTGGGTGTTACCATTCGGATTACAGACGAGAACGACAATCCGCCTCGTTTTCTGCGCCCTAATGACTCACTTAGCACAGTCAACATTTCCACTCTTACCTTGTCAGGGTCAGTCATTTACCGTGCCAAGGTGGAGGACGCAGACTTTGGATATAATGCTCAGGTAGAATTCAGTCTCATTCGAGATGACTATGGGAAGTTTACTGTAAACAAGACGTGGGGAACAGTGTCCACTACCAGGAACTTGAACCATCGGGATGCCGGGATATACACCTTGTACCTAATGGCCAAAGACCGCGGCAACGAACCCCGCTCTTCTCTGGTTCCACTAACCGTTAATGTCTTGGCCGAAAACGTCACCATGATGGCGTCGAGCCAAATCAGCGACGATCACCTGATCATCGTCGTTGTTCTCGTCTGCGTCACTGCCGTGACGGCCGCATGCGTGACAGTGATCTTGTTGCGACTGCGTTATTCTGACCGCCGAGAACGGCGCCTGTCTTGTGCTGCTTCCAAGACGTCGTCTATGCATATGCGCGAGGTCAGAGACTCGGGAGCATGTCCCGGAAGTGGCGGTGGTGGCTGTGGTCGTGGAGGGGGCGATGGAGCTCTGGAGAAGAGTTCCTGGGGAGGGTACGACGCGGTGAAAGGGCAAGGTGTGGAGGAGACAGGCACCCAAGACATGGGGAGGGATTCGGACGATGACCTCTTGCTGTTCAAGTTACGGTTGGCTGAGCAGTACAAGGAACGCGATTTATATTCTTCCAAGGTGAGCAGGTGAACAGATGTGTGTGTTCGTGCGTGCGTTGTTTATATTCTTCCAAGGTGAGCAGGCGCAGAAATGTGTTCTTGTTGCGTGAGCTGTTTACACTCTTCTACTTTTGAGAAGACGTAGAAATGTGTTCTTGTTGCGTGAGCTGTTTCCACTCTTCTACTTTTGAGAAGACGTAGAAATGTGTTCTTGTTGCGTGAGCTGTTTCCACTCTTCTACTTTTGAGAAGACGTAGAAATGTGTTCTTGTTGCGTGAGCTGTTTCCACTCTTCTACTTTTGAGAAGACGTAGAAATGTGTTCTTGTTGCGTGAGCTGTTTCCACTCTTCTACTTTTGAGAAGACGTAGAAATGTGCGTTCGAGCGTTGTTTACACTTTTCCTAGGTTAGCAGGCGCATAAACGCGTATATTGTTATTCTCTTACAAAGTGAGCAAATGTATATAACCCGAGATGTATTTCCTTGTGCCTATGTTATTTATGTTCTAAAATGAACAGTGTAAACGCTAAGGAGGAATGATATCTCTTGCGTGTATATGCTTGTTTGTTATAGTTTACATCCCAATACAGCGAGTTGTGTATACAGTCAAAACGTATGTTAGAGTGTGTGCTTGTTGCAACACTTTTCTTGTATATATATATATATATATATATATATGTGTGTGCGCGTGCATGCGTGTGTGTATCTGCGTGTGTGTGTGTGTGTGTGTGTGTGTGTCTTCTTGCGTGAATATACTACTATTTATACTTTATACCTTTCCAAGGCGAGTGAAAAATGTATTTGTTATGTTTGTGTATTGTGTCTGTCGCAATTAAAACCCTTCTGAAGTGTGTGTGTGTGTGTGTGTGTGTGTGTGTGTGTGTGTGTGTGTGTGTGTGTGTGTGTGCTTGAATGCGTGTTTGTACGTTGGAGTTGTTCTGTAAATACGGGTATGACAATATTTTTTAAAGCCAGTGTTGAAAGATTCTTTAGTAAATCTTTGCAGGCGTATGTGAAATTTGAGATTTGTTACCTTGTATTATATATTTAGTCCAATGGCTGCTGGTCACGTTACCGGCAATGATTGGTCAGAGGAGGAACCAGACAAAGTACACCTCAGAAACAGGAAATATTGCTTCAGTGGAAGGGATCGTCTGTACATTCTTGTAAATTAATCTCTGCATTCGACCTAAAAGAACAAGAAAATAGTTGCAGGGCACGCACACACACGCGCGCAAGCAAGCACAAAGACAAACACTAACACACATTCTTCAAGACAGACCTCTTAATATGAAAATCGAAAATTTAAAACAGATTAATATTTTTATTTTATTACTTTACAGGAAAAATCTGATTACATATATATAATTATATTTAATTGTATTTTGAATTACTATTTTATTTTTACTATTTAGAATATTAATGCAATTTTATTTACGTTTTTGAACTAAGTTAACCGGCAAAATTTAATGTTATTTTGCAAATGATTTATTATCTCGTTGCACAAGAACAAAACCCCCAATTATTATCAGATTTGTTGGGCAGAAATATACTTTTTAACCAAAATAATCTAGTGCTTACGATTTTACATTATTATTCTGTTCTTATTCGGTTGACGTATTTTTATTTGTTTCCATAAAATACCATTATATTGCAAACATATATATAATCTATTGATTGTCTTTCTCATTATGTACGTTTCAATGTTGTACAGAAACATAGTGTGACGCTAACGCCAATTAGTCAATGGTTATGAAATTTTAAATTAATTCATCATCAAAACTAATTACAAGTAATGAGAATCATAATTTATTTTAATTATAATTCTCCAGCAGGCCCACTCGTCTCTCTCACTTGGGGGATATGCGGGCGCTGTAAACATTTTATCTCTTCCACAACATTAAAGACAATATTTACCGTCACACATTATTTCTTACTAAAGGAGAAGACAAATCCGTCTTTAATCTATATTTAGCGAGTCCCCATCCAGCCACTTTGTTCTCCAACATAAGGGTATCAGTATGTATAAGAAGGTCAATAAATGTATTAAATCAACAATCAAATATACATATAACAAATACAATGAAGAAATATTACTTGACATCAATATTTCCATGAAACCACATTCAAATAATTCTTATTTTTATACAGTATTATATCCTAAAATACAATTCCACAAATAGTGTCAATACAAATCACAAGACAGTTCTTGAGAACAGAAATAGAGTTATTAGAGGTAAGCAATAATAGCTTGTATGTAACCTTGTATAGACAAAGCCGCAATTGTCTTTGTCATGCGTTTTTTGTATCAAAGTCACACGTTTATTGTCCACGTCAATTCCTTTGATTTAAATTAAATGCATTAAAGTCCAGAACATATTAATCTCTCACTCTTTGACGTCATTTGATGGGTTCTCTTGTTTTTCTAAGAATCTCTCAGTTTCGATTCAACGGTCGACCTTTAATGGTAAATAAAGGATTTTACTAGTGTTGACAACTTAAACTAACTGGTACGTTTAAAAGAAGTGAAGGTGTTATCTTATCAGTATACATTTCTAGATTTGACACATTTTTCTTCACTCGAATGTATGTGAGTATAATATTGAAACTTCACGTGTTGTGACATTTCAATGACTACTTCCAAACTTCCGGTGATGAGACATTTCAATGTCCAATTCAAAACCTCACTTACTGAGACATTTTAATGTCCAGTTCACAACCTCAGTTACTGAGACATTTCAGTGTGTAATTCAAAGGAACCCGCTTGTGATTTCCTGTATGTTTAAAGAACCAAACTTGAAGACTAATGGGGTCAATGTTGTGTTACTGATGACGATGATATAGTTGACAAATTTAAAACACATACGAGCAGATTAGGAGAACTGGCTATCTTTTGAAATGCTAAGACCACTCTTCAACCATTGTCGGTGTTTAACAAAATCCTTGCCTATTTCCATAACTTTAACACATTCGTATATTCAATGATTTCAAAATGGTGCTCAAGCCAGTTAAAATAAAACAAAACAACCAAAAAGCTTTTTCTCCACTGCTTGCCATTTCCTTCATCCAAAGACTCTTTTATCCCAGACGCCTGAAAAAGTTAGGACACATTTGAATATAGGAATCAACGGTTTGTTTAGCGTCAGAGGTGAAGAATTGGCGTTCGCTAGATGGCGACCTTTGCAGAGTAGTTTGCCGCCATCGTATGTCAATATCATTACGGGTTTCCTGTTCCCAGGCAGTAATTTGCTCGCTGATGTTAAGCACTCTTGTTTTTCCTTCTTTCTGGAACACAACGACAGACAAGGGAGTTAACTACCGTGCGCTGTGTGGATTATCTTTCCACTAGGGGTTAAATCCTGTATAAATGAGTACGGCTTGTTGTATCTTTTCAGTCATTCGTGCCGCAAGTTAAGTTCAGGTATTTTATTTTATCCAGATCTATTAAACAGAAAATAGAAAAGAAAAAAGAAAATGTTCACGCTATAGTTACTAAACCATCTTTCTTTTTCTGCGGTTTAGTTTTGCCTATATCAAATTCAAATATTCATTTCAAATACGACGCATTTTCTTAGATATTACTAAAATACAAAATATTTTATTCAAGTATTAATTTTAAATAAGGCGCATTTTTGTTTCTTATTACTAAAATGCGGATGAAAACAAAAGTGTAAAAATGGTTGCATTAGTGACATACTAATTGCCTTGGCATTTAATAACACTTTCCTTAGGTAAGTTGTCTATGAACTTATTTGTCTCGTTATGTTTAGTAGCTGTTTAGACACTAGTACATGTGTTTTGTTTTTCTTGTGATGTCTACAGTCATCGGTATGTTGTGAAATAGTATTACTGCTACACAATAATTATGTATTAGTTGTAACTTTTCAAGTTAAACTGTCACCATTCTTATTTATATATATGTGTGTGTGTGTGTGCGCGCGCGCATGTATAGCTTGTTTGTTTTTATAATTTGCTCTTATGAGTGATGCTGTCCCTCTCATTAAAACATTTTTACTAACTACTAGTAACCAACATAACCCTGGGAACAACTAGCGTTAACTTTCCCTCTCATTAAAACATTTTACCTAAATATTAGCAACCAACATAACCCTGGGAACAACTAGCATTAACTGATAACTGTTATCATTAACTGGGAATTGAGAACAACTATCACTGACTGGGAACAATTAGAATTAACAGGAAACAGCATTAAGTGGGAACAACTAGCATTAACCAGTAACTGAGCACAACTAGCATTAACCGAGAACTGGGAACAACTAGCATTAACCGGGAACTGAGAACAACTAGCATTAACCGGGAACCGAGAACAACTAGCATTAACCGAGAACTGGGAACAACTAGCCATTAACCGGGAACTGAGAACAACTAGCATTAACCGGGAACTGAGCACAACTAGCATTAACCGAGAACTGGGAACAACTAGCATTAACCGGGAACTGAGAACAACTAGCATTAACCTTGAACTGAGAACAACTAGCATTAACCGAGAACTGAGAACGGCTAGCATTGACTGGGAACAACTAGCATTAACCCATAGCACCACTTACTGGAAGTAAGGAAAAACAACTAACGTTAACCGAAGACAAGCAGTAATGACCGGTAACAGTAATAAGTCTAGTAATTAATAGCATATAGAAATGGCTAGAAGAAAGTAGTAATAGTGACTAGTAATAGAAAATCATGATGGTATTTCTGTAGTTTGCGGCAAATATGCATAGTTTGGTCCAAGATTCATTGCGCGTTAAAACGAAGCAAAACACAAACTATATGCATACTTTGTGTACGCAGTGCCCAACTGCGCACTCACTCAAGACACACAATGCGCACACAAAGCGAAGTACGCAATGCCCATACTGCGCACTCACTCAAAACACACAATGCACACACAAAGCGAAGTACGCAATGCCCATACTGCGCACTCACTCAAAACACACAATGCACACACAAAGCGAAGTACGCAATGCCCATACTGCGCACTCACTCAAAACACACAATGCACACACAGAGCGAAGTACGCAACATAAACAAAGCACGCGCTATATATATATATATAAAACACATAAAACACGCACCACATAAAACACAAAGCACGCAATAAGCAACTTGCAACACTCAACACACAAATTAGGCGCCATATAACGCACAAAAGCGCGCACAACATTCAACACACACAAAGAACGCATAAAGCACGCACGCACGCACGCACGCACGCACGCACAGCATACAATTCACAGTTATCATCGCCCAAGCCTTTTGCTTCGACGTCACGCACTTTTATGTTTGAATCCTTTCAACAAATGCGAGCGAAATATCCGTTACATTAACAGTAGTTAAAAACCTGTCTGTACTTTAAGTCTGAGTCTAAGTGGTTCCCATTCCTTAAATGTACGGTGCTCTTTATGGCTTTGAACACGCACTGTTCCACAGATGAGAGGAGGTGTCTCTACTCTCGCTAACTACTTTGGGAACGGTACAAGGGCTAAAATCAAATTATACGCGCGTGCTTGTTGACAGATAGACACAGACTGGACTAAGGGAATTTTAGGTGTTAGCATTGTCCAATGAGTAGAGGTTGCACTACAGTTAAACTGCCTGGAATGCATTTGGCAAATGGACAGGGAATGTAAACAGACGGTATATTTATTTGCAAATTAAAAGTGCAGGACTAATTTCAGGCCAGAAGGGATAAATATCAGTTGAGACAACATTTACACAAGCACACAAGCACACACGCACACGCACACACACACACACACACACACACACACACACACACACACACACACACACACACACACACACACACACACACACACACACACACACTATCCCTTGCACATATTTCCTCTTCAGTAACCAGTGTGTATGTAAAACTCGCGCGCATGTTTTAAAAGATTGTATGTTATCGTTGCACAAATAGCCTTATATACAATATAATACACACACATAAATACACGCGCCAAATATGAGTATACACACACATACATACACATCAATATAAGCATACACACACACACACACACACACACACACACACACACACCTAAACCACTCTGCGCTAATACCTATATGAATACCCAGATACAAGCACAAATTATGCACAGTTTTGTTTTTGTATCTTCAAGAAAAGAACACCAATTACGAGTATTAAAACTTCAGCCATCCTGAAAGAAAAAAAAATCCACACATGGAACCTAATCTCATGTCAGAGAAGGAAATGGTTGGGGATAGTTGGTGTGTGGGCGGGGAGGACGGGGTGGGGTGGGGGGAATGATGGTGACTCATCAGTAGCGCTCAATTAGTTCACTGCACGACTCATTACATACATGACACGGAATCCGCTTGGCTAGCACTACTTGGAACAACTCTGCCTGTCTGTGCCCTATATCATTGTTTGGTGGCAGTCATTAACAATACATCACATTGACGCTCATGGCCGACCCTTCCTGGCTTCAAGCACTGATTTAGATAGGTCCAGTGTTTTTGTTTGTCTTTTTTTGTTTTTGTTGAATAAGGGTCTCAGACTTGGTGGTAAAGAGAGCAGTTCATTTCAGTCTATAAGAGAAATGTGTAAACTACATTTAAAACATGTTCACTCCTGAAGGGGAAAAAAAACAACAGAATTCCAAATAACAATCCATAACTAACCCTTGTGCCTGCTTAATACCGCCAAGGAATTACAGGACTAGTCGATGGCGCAGAAATAAGGGTCGATGGTGAAAATCTAACGAGTGTCTTCAAGATGGCAGGTTTCATGTCTCTTCCTTCTGATGTGACTGTAAGTCGGAACCCAAGTGCTACAGGATTTGCTCGCTAAGGATCCTCGGGCAATTTGAAATCGACAATGTGTATTTACAGTCCAACTCAAACCTCCTGAGACATTATCTCCCTTTACCAAGGATACTATGCCTCTCATTTCCAGAATTGGTTTTTCCGTAGACGCTTGAGCTTTTCTGCACAATCGGTACACTTAATAAACTTTAATCAGATAAACAAATATTAGTTTGCCCTGTGCTTTGTGTATATGTGTGTGTGTGCGTGCGTGCGTGCGTGCGTGTGTGCGTGCGTGTGTGCGTGTGAATACATAGTCATTATGATAGCTAAGTATGTCTGAGTACTCTTAAAATACAACTGACTATACAAGCGTACATTTCGTCTGCATTCCAGACGTGTCTGAGTTCGGTGAAGCATGTTAAATTGTTGTAACTCAGGTTACTAGTGATTACACAATTTTAGGCTTCAGTATACGAGGCTTAAAGGTGCCATAGGTCAAGTAGCCTGTAGTGCTTCCATGCTTCTTGCAACAGCTAATAAGAGCTGTTTTATTACTGGAACGTCTCTCAAAGCTTCAAAGACGCCGTTACTCAATCACTTCTACTGCTATTGTACCATCTTTACACAGCTTAAATATGCTGAACCTCTGATGATCTATAGTGTTATTGGAACATATTTACTCACCTGACCTATAGTGTTAATATACCATCTTACACAGATAAAGATGTTTATCACTCATGAAACATATTACGATTTTGCAACAACCATATTAAATATCGTACAAATTCCATTACTCACAAGGCCTATAGCGTTTATCTGTCATTTCACGTAAATTCAAGACACCGTAACTGAGATGGCCTTGTGTTACTGGATCAGTTTGTTACAGATTCTATTTTCTTAATTTAGTGATCTGTGATGCTAATGGTCTACAAAATTTGACAATGCGTTGTTATCACATACGCCAGAGCAAGCAGTTGCGTACCAGTGCATTATTACAATTCAGTGTTGCTTTAAATTCGTGCATTAATCTAAGACTTAAGTGCTATTTAAATCAACTTTAATGTAACTCAAAGATTGTTCACGAATCAGGTCAAGATAAGTCACATCAGTGAAATTAATATTTTGTGATAATCTGGATATCTTTATCTACTGGAATGCTTACAAATCCATCCATATATATACACACACATACAAATATACACAGTTTTACATACACCATACACAAACACACACTCATATGCATTTGCATAAATCATATATAAATATGAAAATACACATTTTATTGCTGCTAAGTTTCACAATACAGCTTCACGTTGATTTAGTAAATGTTGGACGTTGAGATTTATGTCCCCTGAATACATTGTATAATTCTTAAATGCGATGTTGATGAAATATGAATTATTATGATATCTTAAAGAATAAGAAAAAAGTATTGATTCTTTTGGTCATTAATTGTTCTCACACTTAGTACTGTTATCACCGATTAAAATAAACAACGAAACGGTTCCTATCCACTCTTATCCACACACTTGTTCTCACCATATTCACTCACACACTTGTTCTCACCACATTCACTCACACACTTGTTCTCACCACATTCACTCACACACTTGTTCTCACCATATTCACTCACACACCTGTTCTCACCACATTCACTCACACACTTGTTCTTACCACATTCACTCACACACTTGTTCTCACCACATTCACCCACACACTTGTTCTCAGCACATTCACTCACACACTTGTTCTCACCACATTCACGCACGCGTTCATCCTCACGACATTCACTCACACGTGTCCTCACCACAGTCACTCACACGTTCATCCTCACGACATTAACTCACACATTCATCCTCACGATTTTCACTCACACTTTTGTCCTCATCACATTCAAAAACATTTGTCCTCATCACATTCACACGATTGTCCTCTACTCGTTCACTCACACGACTGTCCACATTCCCTCAAACGATTGTCCTCATCACTTTTGTTACGTTTCCAGTATTTATTTAAAGACCCTGCTTAGAATAATTAAAAGACTTTAAATATAATTAATTCTTCCTCTCATATTCTACGCAGACTGGTTGCTCAATTTATTATCTGGCTAATTAAAAGTGCGTCTTGTAGTTCAGACGACAAATTTACAGACTAATAAACTGCGAACTTTTAGCTAGATTTGAAAACAGTTAAGTCCCTCTAAATTAATATGCACTCGTCATCAATCTTTCTGCTCATCCGCCCCCATTCAAATCTAAGAATTAATCTAATTGGTCTATTGTGCATAGAAATCAACTACTAAGAGGTATTAACAAAGAAAATAAGATTTAATAAAGTTTAACCAATTAACAATAAATCGAATGCAACGCGAATAGTCTCCACTCTGTCTTTACGCGCCTATGCCTGATTTTTGTCAATCTAAATTGCCAGAAAAGTGTTCCTTTGAGATCTGTACACTTGATCTTGCACTTAGCTCTATTCTTGTATCCTTGGTCTCAACACTCAGTCATGCTGATTCGTTCCCTCAGTCCCCCTTTAACGACACACGTGGTGCATAAGGAATGATGTCCCTTTGTTAGTGGCTAGGAACTGGAATTTTTGCAGCATGGCCCTCAGAGTGGATTTCGACACGCTTACACCAATAAGCTAATGCAGGTGAGGCATGGTGAAACATGAACCATGAGCCGACCTGTGGATGCAACGTGTTTGGATATAATTCTCAACCTAACAGGTCCTACCTAGGCATGGCTCAATTAAATGCGCTGAACAAAGAGTTTCGACCTCGCGTCGCTTACAATTAAATTTTAGAAAAAATATAATCGTCTCACATGTGTTCCATTTAACAGTCATGACGTATGAAGCAATAAAATAGATACAACGTTAAATTAATGTTCATACAAGAGGTAATTCAAACCGACAGAGCGCTTCACAATTTACAATTAAAATTACACGCAATAATTGAATTACATGAAGAATTCATATCGAGCGCAGCATTCTGGCTCTTAGTGAATTAAAACAATATAAATTAAAGTACAGAAATGGAAAAATGGTTACAATAAATTTATATTCCGTAACATATAGGTTTTCAGCTATTTCTCTGAACCATGCTCAAGTGTATATGGAAATCATATAATACATAGCACAAATACATACTTAAACAATACATAGGCAAATACTATTAAATAAAATGATACCTTTGAGAGAAGTCGAAGGGTACCTTGATTCTCTATGGCGCCGGCTGCCTCTCACGACCCGAGTAAGCTGATGGAATTAGCTAAAATGTGCTCGAAGTGAGGGAGCGGAAGCGTGTGGGTACATATATAGAAAGGTATATTGCGTATCACGTGACTGTTCGCAAAGCATGTGGTTGGTTCAAGAACTGGACAATGGTCCTAAAGTTACATAACATCTTGACCTGTTCTAGAAGCACCTAGAAAAAGGAAGCTTTGAACAAAGGGCCAAGGGTTTCAAATATTCGAATTTGAAGTAAACAAGGCAAGTGGGTCACGAAGTCGGACAATTTTATCAGACTGTGACACCCCCTTGCTTTTGAGGCGTTTATCTTGCCAAAGATAAAATGCCTCCTACAAATTATGTATGATAAAATGTAGAAGTCCACAATGAAGAAAAATTTACACAAAAAAAATTTCGACATTCCTAGAAATAAAGTGTGCAACTATATTTCATATTTACAGGAAGGAATCCGTAGGGTTCAGTTAATTGATTAAACAACATTCTATCAGTACCGGCACTTGATGGCATCAAGCACGACTCATGTAATCTGCGCCAACATTCAAAGACCCTTTGATGTAATGAATATTTGCGTCATACTGTGTCAGAAACAAAGACCAACGCATTAAACGGCTGTTCGTAAATTGCGCCTGTCCGAGAAAGGCCAACGGCTGGTGATCGCACTCAATGACAAAGGTTTTTCCGTACAAATAGTTTTCGAACTTTTTTATGGCCCAAACTATTGCAAGACATTCCTTTTCACTGGTGGAATATTTCTGTTCAGTAGTTGTGAGTTTACGGCTTGCATATGCAACTGGGTGTTTGGTGTCATTGTGTTCTTGTAATAACACTGCTCCTAATCCTGTGTTGCTAGCATCAGTCCTTAACAAGAATGGTTTTGTCAGATCTGGCAGTTTAACAACTAAATCTGAAGTCAGTCTAGATTTCAGTGTGTCAAAAGCGTTTTGGCATGCATCAGTCCACACTACTTTTGTAGGCATATTCTTACGTGTCAAGTCAGTCAGAGGACATGCAATGGCACTAAAATCTGGTACGAATTTTCTGTAGTAGTTAGCAAGACCAAGAAAACTTCTAACTTGTGTTTTTGTTAGCGGTTGTGAAGTGTCCTTAAGTTGTGCTATCTTAGCTTCACTTGGCGACATAGTTCCATGACTCAACTTGTGTCCCAAGAAGTCTAAGGAGAATTGTGCTATTTCACACTTCGTAGGGCGGGCAGTGAGGTTGGCTTGTTTTAATCTGGCTAGCACATCTCGTAAGAGTGTTAAGTGCTCCTCCCATGTCTGGGTGCCTAGAATTAAATCATCCATGAAGTTCTCAACTCCACGTCCGTACAGTGGTTCTAACAATGACCGCATCATTTTAGAAAAAATGCTTGGAGCGTTTGAAACTCCGAAAGGCATAACTTTCCATGTGTAGTTTCCTACTGGTGTAGTGAAAGCTAGTATGTGTCGATCAGTGTCCTTGACCTTGATTTGCCAAAAACCGCGTGACAAATCTATTTTGGTATAGTAATGAGCGTTAGCTAGCTTAGTGAAGATGAGATCCGGATCAGGAAGAGGTTCGGCGCAAAACTCTGTCACTTGATTGAGTTTGCGGTAGTCTACGCAAAAACGGAACGAGTTATCACGTTTTTTAATCAACACGATGGGTGATCCGTAGGCACTGTCAGTCTTCTCTATGACCCCTAGATCTAGCATAGTCTTAATCTCACGTCTAACGTCATCTATCTTAGCGTGTGGCAACGGATACGGCTTCAAACGTATCGGTTTGTTGTCAGTCAGCTTCAGTGAAAATTCTATTAAGTCTGTCAACCCTGGTTTGTCTGTCAGAGTAGATGAGAATTCATTAAGCAATTCATTCACTTCTTTTTTCTGTCTTTCTGTCAAGGCTTCATTTACCCTAACGTCTTTGACAGTTTCGTCCGTCTGTAGAGGACAGTTTGGTAAAGTACCAGTGACGCAATCAGTATCCCCCTCGTCTTCTGTAACTATCGTCGCTACGACAAAATCAGCTTGAGTGGTTTGATCCTCACGGCTTATGTACTTTTTGAGTAGGTTAACATGAAAGATTTTCTCTCTCTTTCCTGTCTGCACCTTATAGTTCAGTCCCCCTAGCTTGGCGGTAACTACAAAGGGCCCCTTCCATTTCATCTGAAGTTTGTTATGTGCTTCAGGAAGCAACAGTAACACTTTGTCATTAACTTCAAATTCTCTAGGTTTGGTGTGCTTATTGTAATATTCTGCCTGTCTAGACTGAGCTATCGTCAAGTTTTCCCGTGCTATCTTGCCTATAGTTTCAAGACGGTTTCTTAAGTCAGTGACGTATGTATAAGTTGTCTTAACTTCGTCATCTGTCTTTTCATCAGTCCAAAGTGCCTTCAAAATCATCATCGGTCCGCGTACAGTACGTCCGTAAAGTAGCTCAAATGGTGAAAACCCGGTGGAAGATTGTGGCACCTCCCTATATGCAAATAGTAGGGCAGGGATGTATCTGTCCCAGTCTTTCGGTTTATCTGTGGCGAGCTTTTTAAGTGCTGTTTTTAATGTCCCATTGTATTTTTCAATCAGACCATTTGCCTGGGGGTGGTATGGTGTGCAAGTAAGATGTTTGATGGAAAGTAAACGATTTACTTCCTTCATTACGTTGCCTATGAATTGACTCCCCTGATCCGTCAAAATTTCAGTAGGAATTCCAACACGACTCCAAAGACCGAAAAGGGCTTCGGCGACAGTTTCAGTATCAATATTTTTCAATGGTACTGCGTCGGCGAATCTTGTTGCGTAATCAATAGTGGTCAGCACGTATCGATTACCTCTCGTTGATGTGGGTATTATAGGCCCAATCAAATCCAATGCTACGCGCTTGTAGGGTTCACTGATCAGTTCAGGCTCTCCTAACGGTGCGGGTCTGATCGAATTTTTAGACTGTGTTCTCTGGCATGTGTCGCAACTTAACACGAATCTACGGATATCGGCAGTGATGTCCGGCCAATAAAACTCACTTGTAATACGACTAGTTGTTTTTTGTACACCCATGTGTGCACCAAAAAGACTCTCATGACCTAATCGTAATACGTCATTTCGTTTGGTTTGTGGAACGACTAATTGTTTCCGAAATTCGTCTCCCACTTTCGAATAGCGGTACAATAAACCCTTTTTCAGAATAATGCACGCTTTCTTATTCGAATCGTCAGTGTTGACGTCACTAACAAGTACAGCTTGTCTGCGTAACTTGTCTAGTGTTTCGTCCTCAGCTTGTAATATTTTAATCTCGCTAACTGTTGCTTTATCTACGGCTGGTGCGGCAGACATCGGTGCAGTTACAGATTTGTCTTTACTACTCGCTGCTCTGGTTACAGCGTTAACCAGTGGTGGTTCAGTTGAAGTTTGTTTTTTGCACGGCAAAACATACTTGCAACCAAGGATCACGTCATGCGGTGAGTTTTCCATAACTGCCGCTTTGACTGTTCCTTCTACAAAGTCTGAAACAATCGAGACTTCAGCTACTGGTAAAATGTCTTGTTCGCCGTTTGCAAAGGTGACAGAGATTGTCTCCCCTGTGTAGTCGGTACGGTTAACTAATGATGCATTTACAATAGCGTCTAGCTCACACCCTGTATCAAGCAAAGCGATTGTATCGTGACCGTTTGCCTGTACTGGTGTTCGATTCGACTTTTCTGTTTTAGGTGTATGACTTTCTACTGCGTAAACCTTAGCTGTTTTCTTTTCAGGACATGTTCGTGAAAAATGGCCACTATCACCACAAGTGTAACATGCAAGATTCTTTTTATCTTTCTGTTTGTCGGACTTGTTTTTAGTGTCGGGTTTAGATGTTTTATCATCACGCTCATTAGGTGCCTTCCCGTCATTTTTCTTATCCTTTCGAGTCTGCGGTTCGTTCGGTCGAGACTTGTTGTTCGCGTGTGCGTTCGAGAATTGAGAATGTGCGTCATCAAAGCGATCGGCGGCGTTGCCTATCTCCTCTAGCGTAGATTTTTCCCTTATTGCTAAGTGAATCAGTAGATCTGATTTGTATGACCCGAGAATATGGTCTTTTACCATTTCATCCCTAAGACCTGCGTACGTCTGTGGAGTTTCGGCTAGATCTATCCATCTTTGGAACAAGTCAGCTACGCGTCGTATGTACTGTGCGTGCGTCTCTGAACTGGCTTTAGTGGCCTGTTTAAACTTACGTCGGTATGTATCTGCTGTGAGTTTGTAACGTTTCAATAATGCGGCCTTGACTGTGTCGTAATTATCTGACTCAGAATCGCTAAGCTTATTGAACTCGTTTTTCGCACTGCCCTGCAATAACCCCGATAAATTTATCGCCCAATGTTCCGCTGGAATGTTTGTTGCTCTGGCTAACTTTTCAAACGTTTTTAAATACGCGTCTATTTGATCTTTGTTCTCATCAAATGGGACCATATTTATCTTTGGAATGATATTTTCAATTCTACTGTGATTATTTCCATCGCTAGAACGCGAATCACCACTGCTTCTGCGGTCACGGTTTGGATTGGTAACTTCTAGTTTCTTCACTTCCCATTCTAACCGTTTTATTTCCGCGTCTGCTGCGATGCGTTTAGCTTCTGTGTCCGCTGCGATGCGTTTAGCTTCAGTTTCGGCTAGTTTTTCAGCTTCTAACTTCTTCAGTTCGCGCATAGCAACACGTTCTTCTCTTTCTATCTCTTGCCTTTCTTTGTCCGCTTTTTCTACTCTCTCCTTTTCTGCTTTTTCCGCTTCCTCTAGCTTAGTTCTAATGTAGCTAGTCAGTTCGTCACCCTGATATCCTAGCATGATACCGGTTTCTTTCAGGTCTTCGAGAACCTGTTTGCGATCCATTTTACTGTCTTAGCGCGCTGGCTACAATAAAAATGTATCTCGTGAATTGTGTGTTTTAACCGTCGGCGATAATTCCGCTTATCCCGAAAATAACTTTTAGGCTACAACCTTACAAAATTATTTAATTTACTCAGAACACCTTCCGAAATAAATTGCGCGTTAACTCTTACACGTTTCACCTGCTTGTCACAGTGTCCGCTGTTCCAAGGCTTTCGTAATGTCACGGCTCCTACCATACAACATTACACATTATATCTAGCACCCTAAATATAATAGTCCGAAGTCTGTTACTACCGATAACTCTCCTAGCTGGCGGTATAACCTTCGACTCCTCACAATGAAGTACTCAGTAACACAATACTAAATAAATCATTCAATAGCTAACATGACATATTTAACTACGCTTAAATATATCAACATTAACTAACATGCACGCTACTCTGCAAAAGAATACATGCACATGTCACAACAAAAGCAAAGAAAATCAGTGATACAAAAATCAAAAGAACAATTGGCAATTCTGTTCGTTCGTTCGTTTCTAGGTTATGATGCGCCCTATGTATAAAAATGTTACAATTTACAATTTAATACATATCAATCCCGCGACGACCCACACTTGTTACGTTTCCAGTATTTATTTAAAGACCCTGCTTAGAATAATTAAAAGACTTTAAATATAATTAATTCTTCCTCTCATATTCTACGCAGACTGGTTGCTCAATTTATTATCTGGCTAATTAAAAGTGCGTCTTGTAGTTCAGACGACAAATTTACAGACTAATAAACTGCGAACTTTTAGCTAGATTTGAAAACAGTTAAGTCCCTCTAAATTAATATGCACTCGTCATCAATCTTTCTGCTCATCCGCCCCCATTCAAATCTAAGAATTAATCTAATTGGTCTATTGTGCATAGAAATCAACTACTAAGAGGTATTAACAAAGAAAATAAGATTTAATAAAGTTTAACCAATTAACAATAAATCGAATGCAACGCGAATAGTCTCCACTCTGTCTTTACGCGCCTATGCCTGATTTTTGTCAATCTAAATTGCCAGAAAAGTGTTCCTTTGAGATCTGTACACTTGATCTTGCACTTAGCTCTATTCTTGTATCCTTGGTCTCAACACTCAGTCATGCTGATTCGTTCCCTCAGTCCCCCTTTAACGACACACGTGGTGCATAAGGAATGATGTCCCTTTGTTAGTGGCTAGGAACTGGAATTTTTGCAGCATGGCCCTCAGAGTGGATTTCGACACGCTTACACCAATAAGCTAATGCAGGTGAGGCATGGTGAAACATGAACCATGAGCCGACCTGTGGATGCAACGTGTTTGGATATAATTCTCAACCTAACAGGTCCTACCTAGGCATGGCTCAATTAAATGCGCTGAACAAAGAGTTTCGACCTCGCGTCGCTTACAATTAAATTTTAGAAAAAATATAATCGTCTCACATGTGTTCCATTTAACAGTCATGACGTATGAAGCAATAAAATAGATACAACGTTAAATTAATGTTCATACAAGAGGTAATTCAAACCGACAGAGCGCTTCACAATTTACAATTAAAATTACACGCAATAATTGAATTACATGAAGAATTCATATCGAGCGCAGCATTCTGGCTCTTAGTGAATTAAAACAATATAAATTAAAGTACAGAAATGGAAAAATGGTTACAATAAATTTATATTCCGTAACATATAGGTTTTCAGCTATTTCTCTGAACCATGCTCAAGTGTATATGGAAATCATATAATACATAGCACAAATACATACTTAAACAATACATAGGCAAATACTATTAAATAAAATGATACCTTTGAGAGAAGTCGAAGGGTACCTTGATTCTCTATGGCGCCGGCTGCCTCTCACGACCCGAGTAAGCTGATGGAATTAGCTAAAATGTGCTCGAAGTGAGGGAGCGGAAGCGTGTGGGTACATATATAGAAAGGTATATTGCGTATCACGTGACTGTTCGCAAAGCATGTGGTTGGTTCGAGAACTGGACAATGGTCCTAAAGTTACATAACATCTTGACCTGTTCTAGAAGCACCTAGAAAAAGGAAGCTTTGAACAAAGGGCCAAGGGTTTCAAATATTCGAATTTGAAGTAAACAAGGCAAGTGGGTCACGAAGTCGGACAATTTTATCAGACTGTGACAACTTTTACTCGCACGATTTTCATCACTACACTGGCTTGTGCACTCTGTCTGCCATGATCACTACAATCTTATATCGAACGAATCCATGCAACGCCAGCGGGGCCGCTTACAACGCTGATAATTTGGTTAGCGCATCAGTTGCAGGCGAACAGCTAGACTGATATGGGCAGGGTCTGCTGCGTTACTGAAATCTTCATGGACGAAGGAAGATGAGGAAAAGAAAATTCCATTATGTACTGACTCAGGTCACCCACCTCCCCTTATCTACCCTTCCTAAGATCAGAAGTATAAATGTACATATATTGGGGGTAGGTGGGGGTAGGGTAAAGCAACTTGTATTGATGACTTACTGTTTCTCTTCCGCCGATTTCTTCGCCTCTTTTGCTGCTCAGTGGCGCGTGTGGCTGGCTGTCTTTGAGATAACTTTCAGAGCCGATGCCTGCTAGATATTTTATCTGGCATCCGTTACAGTTGGACGGCGGCTCAATCGCTGACTAAGAATAGGAGTTAATGGTTGTTTGACTTTGCCAGAATGAATCTACAGAAACGGTCTGATCTCAGACAACATCGGATGGGCTTCCTGAGTCTGCCGGAAGTTACATTGAATGTTCTACTTAAATTTATTCACAATATCGCCCACATGTAATGGCATTAATGAAAACAAAATTACGTCCTAACGCACTTTTAAAAACGAATGATTTGTATTTTACTTAAAAGGGAAAAAGTAAGAACTGTCAAATTTACTTCTGGCAGCAAGTGCATTTCTATGATTTATCAGAGACTTTATTTTTTGTTGATGTTGTTGTGGGACACTAATAAGCTTCGGATTTTGGAAAGCAATTCTGTCTCGACCGCAAACTGTTTTGTAAGCTGAGTGTGCTTGCCTTAGCAAACTATTGATCACAGCATAAGACCGCACGATAAATCTCAGCCCGAGAGTTCAGTACTTAGTGCCCCGAAGCCGGACTTCATACAGCAAGCGTACCGTAACTGCTCGCAGCAAAGTATACACGTACTCAGCAGCGCATAGACTGAAAATTTACAATCAGATGAATAGTCTGAAGTACTTTTCAATGCGTAGGGACTATAGTATGCTGAGGCATGTTTAGTCTGTATTCTACATATGTGGAGACTATAGCATGTATGTTTAGTTTGTATTTTATATGTATGCAGACTATAGCATATATGTTTAGTTTGTATTTTATATGTATGCAGACTATAGCATGTATGTTTAGTTTGTATTCTATATATGTGGAGACTATAGCACGTATGTTTAGTTTGTATTCTATATATGTGGAGACTATAGCATGTATGTTTAGTTTGTATTCTATATATGTGGAGACTATAGCATGTATGTTTAGTTTGTATTCTATATATGTGGAGACTATAGCATGTATGTTTAGTTTGTATTCTATATATGTGGAGACTATAGCATGTATGTTTAGTCTAATATTCTACATGTGAGGAGAAACGTATTGCGAAGTTCAATCTATCTATATCCAACAACAAATACTATGTGTCAGAATTATAAAGTGCAATCTTTCTATATCCAACAACAAATACTATGTGTGAGAATTATAAAGTGCAATCTTTCTATATCCAACAACAAATACTATGTGTGAGAATTATAAAGTGCAATCTTTCTATATCCAACAACAAATACTATGTGTCAGAATTATAAAGTGCAATCTTTCTATATCCAACAACAAATACTATGTGTGAGAATTATAAAGTGCAATCTTTCTATATCCAACAACAAATACTATGTGTGAGAATTATAAAGTGCAATCTTTCTATATCCAACAACAAATAATGCATGTGAGAATTATAAAGGGCAATCTATCTATCTAACAAATAATGCATGTGAGAATTATAAAGTGCAATCTATCTATCTAACAAATAATGCATGTGAGAATTATAAAGTGCAATCTATCTATCTAACAAATAATGCATGTGAGAATTATAAAGTACCATAGAGTGCGAAATTGTTCGTTTGTTTTGTTGATTAGGATTATGATTAAAACTCAATTTGTAATGATTAGGATAATGAATAAAGTAGTAACTTAATTACATGCAAATTTTATTAATTATTTTATAAATTCAAACCATTGTATCATTATAATAATATAATTAATAGCATATTTCTAATTTACAAATAAAGTGTATGTTAAATGAAGATAATTTTATTCATTGAAACAGACCAGCAATTCAGAATATCTAAATAATGTTATACAAAATATATAATTACATTAATGTGGCTTATTTTTGGTTTATATATTAATTAAAATTGAATTGTGCAATGTAATTATATTTTTAATGCATTTATACAACTATAAGTTTTTAGAGATTTTTGGACGATTGCTGATTGTATAATGTCGAGATGCGTGTTTTGCGAATTATATGTGAACATGCAGACTGAAATCTACTGAGACACATCTAGCTGAAATCTACTGAGACACATTCAAACTGAAATCTACTAAGACACATCTAGCTGAAATCTACTGAGACACATCTAGCTGAAATCTACTGAGACACATTCAAACTGAAATGTACTGAGACACATCGAGCTGAAATCTACTGAGACACATCTAGCTGAAATCTACTGAGACACATTCAAACTGAAATCTACTGAGACACATTCAAACTGAAATCTACTGAGACACATCTAGCTGAAATCTGCTGAGACACATCTAACTGAAATTTAGTGAGATACATTTAACTGAAATCTACTGAGACACACACCGACTGAAAAGTATATTTAGTCGCTGGATATTTGAAACGTACGTTGTGTATATGGAACGTAAAAGTCTGAGAAGCGCTAGAAATGAAGGCGGCATAAACAAATAACGCCAAACACCACACAAGTGAAATGTTTTCTTTCCATATTGGAGGGAAAGGCGCATGAGTTTGTAGCATTTTTCAAACATGTTCAGTTTGCTATATTTAGAAAAGCTGTCTTGCGCAGGCTTAATGCGCTTGCAATCTAGTGTGGAATTTGTAACAGCTTATGCATGCAGTTTTAATTTTTTGGCTTTGTATGATTGTTTCTCAACGTGTGTAGTAATGTGTATTTTGAATAATATCTAGACGTGTATATTAATGTGTACTGACTTGTAGCAATCGAGAATTGTACTCTTTAAGGGATTTTAGGAGTGTACAGACTGGAGTATACTGATATGAGTTATGGTTGTTAGGCGTGTACAGACTTTAGTATAATGAGATAACAAATGATTGTTTAGCATTTATAGACTGGAGTATTTTGAGACAAGTGAGGCGTGTACAGACTGGAATATATTGAGACAGGTTAGGCCTATGATTGTTAGGCGTGTACAGACTGGAGTATATTAGAAAAGTTAGGCCTGTGATTTTTAGGCGTGTACATACTGGAGTATGCTGAGACAAGTTATGATTGTTAGTTGTGTACAGACTGGAGAATACTGAAACAAGTTATGATTGTTAGACGTATACAGACTAACGTGTACTAAGACAATTTACTATTGTTAGACGTGTAGATACTAGAGTATACTGAGACACGTATTTTAGGCGTATACAGTTAGGAGAATATTGAGACAGGTTAGACATGTACTGACTGGGGTGTATTGAGACAAGTTATGATTGTTAGACTTGTGTAGACTGAAGTATATATATATATATATATATATATATATATTGTGACAGTTTAAGATTGTTAGAGTTGTATAAACTGTAGTATATTGGCACAATTTATGACTTATACAGACTGGAGTATACTGAGAAGTTATAATTGTTAGACGGTTAACACTGAAGTACATAGAAACATGTTTTGATTGGTAGACGTTTTCAGACTGGAATATATTCAGACAGAATATTATTGGTTGGTGTGTACAGACTGGAATATATTCAGGCAGAATATTATTGGTTGGTGTGTACAGACTGGAATATATTCAGGCAGAATATTATTGGTTGGTGTGTACAGCCTGGAATATATTCAGGCAGAATATTATTGGTTGGTGTGTACAGACTGGAATATATTCAGGCAGAATATTATTGGTTGGTGTGTACAGACTGGAATATATTCAGGCAGAATATTATTGGTTGGCGTGTACAGACTGTAATATACTGAGACCGGTTATAACTGGTTGGCGTTTTCAGACTGTAATGTATTGAGACCGGATATTATTGGTTGGCGTTTTCAGACTAGTATACTGAGACAGATGATTTAAAATTACACAGGCCTACACTTTGACAATTTTTAGATGAGTGTATTGTTACAAAATAATTTTAAAATTTATATATTGAAATCTGCCCGCCGCTATTGGAAGCATTTTCGAGAATGCTTGAAATATAGAGCAGCAAATATAATACAGCATCCTGTTTAGCTAAGACGGTTATTTTTGTGTCGTAACAATTTCAAATGAAAGCAACATCTACAAGCATTTTAGCTCAGTATAAGAGCACTGGTGACGTCTTCAGGAATATTTGTTTAATTTACTTTCCATATTAATAAAAATCCTCCAAATGCACACTTCTATGAAGGAGGCGTATTGCAATCAATAGTCCTTACCTGGAAAGATATATTAAAAAGATAAGGTGGTATTCGTATATATAAAATGACAGATCCGAGAGCACACATGTATAATGTAATGAAGTGGGATTAGTTTCACGCACGTGGCGAAGACAATCATTGATGTATTGAGTAGCAAGATAGCCTCTGGCTGGCTCACGTCGCTTGATGAAGTGGCGCAGGAGCCGGACGTATCCGGTTATCAGTAACAAGGGGAGAGCAGGCCTCGAGGACGCCGTCCAGATGCATATTTTCATATGACGAGAGTTATTTATTCCTATAATGCCGTCTTACTCAGGCAGTCCGTCGGATGTTGGGCCTCGCCAAGGAGTTATTGAGTCTGAAATATTATTCTACTGTTATTCGCGGAACCAGGGCACTTGTCGTGACTAGCATATTGAGTAAATGAATTAGTCTCCATTACTAATTTTTTTCCCCCTTTACATGAAACTGAAAGTCAGCAATATATTTTATGTTGTAGTTAATAAGACACACTCGTCTGTTCAATGGACTGAAAATTAAAGAACTGTTTTATGTTGTAGCTATCAAGGTATATTTCCCTGTTCGATGGATTGAAAATTAAAGAACTATTTATGTTGTAGCTAACAAGGTACACTCCTCTTCCTAATGAACTGGCTGAATGAGCAAAATATTTATCCCGCAATTAGGAGGATACAAATGACAAACATAGAAAGTACATTATCTTGCTTTCGTCTTGATTGAATGTGCAAATTATTTTATCTTTTGGTCAGGAAATATGTGAAATAGAGTGTTTCGCCTTGTTGTTATGAAATGACTGAACTAGAAAAGATTCTAAACTGCATTTGGAAAGATATTTTTTAAAATATTGTATTCATGTGGCTCGTACGACTACATTTTGGAAGAAGAGAAGAACAAGAAAATAAATAAAATTATGTTTTAATTAATCCATTCACTTGCTGAAAATCTTAACCCAATCATCCATGAAGATACAGTCCTACTCAATAAAAGAATGCCTAAAATGCCCATAAATATATACTCCTACTCATTCAAGTAATGCTGTACAATGCCCATAAATATATACTCTTACTCATTCAAGTAATGATGTACAATGCCCCAAAGGGTATAGTCTTACTCATTAAGGTAACGCTGTACAATGGCCGTAAAGATACAGCCTTACTCATTTAAATAACTCTGGATAAAACCATACTTTTAACAATACTTACATAAAAGCTCATCACTGATTAAAGGTACGTGTGACGCCAACACCATCTAGTTAATAGTTATTATTATTATTAATTAATTAATCACCATAACTAATTACAAGTGATGAGAATTTTAATTTATATTATTAATAATACTTCAGGAAACATCACTCGTCTCTCTCACGTGGCGGATATATGGGCGCTGTAAACACTTTCTCTCTTCCACAACATTAAAGACAAACAATTACCGTCACACAATATTTCCTAGGTGGAACATGTCTTACTAAAGGAGAAGATAAACCCGTCTGTAATCTATATTTAGCGAGTCCCATCCACCCAATTTTTTTTCAAACATAAGGTTATCAATTTGTGTAAGAAGGTCAATAAATTTAACAATAAATTGATTAAATCAACAATGAAATATACATTTATTACATATAACAAATACAATGAAAAAGATCACTTGATATCAGTATTTCCACGAAACCATTTTCGAATAATTTTAATACCTGTAACATCTTATATCCTAAAACACAATTCAAGAGATTAATTTCAATACAATCACAGGATAGTTCTCATCAGAGAACAGAAATGGGGTTCTTAGAGATAAGCGATAATAGTTTCTACATAATCTTGTCTAGGCTAAGCCTCAATAGTCATTTCACATGCTTTTCATAACAAAGTCACACGTTTATTGTTCATGTTATTACTGTCAATTCCACTTGTTTTCCTTCTCACATTGAGGAAAACTGACTAACTGCTATTCTCTCAAGGCCATCTGGTGCTCTGCCGTATTATTTCCCTCAGGCAGAACAACAATTGTAGCAATTTCCAGTAACTTCCTTGTACCGGAAATTGCTCAGTGTAGTCAACATACTTTGCCACTATACATCAATGGAGTGCAGTACATTCCTTACACTTACACACTGCAGTAGATACTTCTTGTGTCTACAATAGTCATAGTGGTGTATAATCAGTAAACCAGGGTATTCAGCTAAAACAAGGAATTG
Organism: Sinotaia quadrata; assembly: GCA_028829895.1. NCBI lineage: Eukaryota > Metazoa > Mollusca > Gastropoda > Architaenioglossa > Viviparidae > Sinotaia > Sinotaia quadrata. The sequence goes on along the minus strand of CM054181.1, from coordinate 108,197,565 downwards.
CTGCTTATTCCCTGTAAAATATAACTAGGGAACAAATGCTAAGTTTCCAGTTAATTCATTTTTAACTCTATTTTCTCTTACATTCAAGTCTCAAATTGCAGATTCCTGCAACAGTATTTATTAGCCCGATACACGCACACAGCTTAATAAATACAGCGTATCGGTTTTTAATTAGTGTGTTCACTAGAAACAATATCAAGTAACTTTAAAATGTTACCGCTTCTTTCATTACGACTTCGTTATTCGATAAAAAAAAAAAAGTATATTGTAACTTCTTACTCTAACGCGCTACTAAATATGCAGAAACATAACACCCATACGACAATGAAAGTCCCACCCTCGTGAGAAATCCACTTCTACGTTATGATGCTTTTGACAATATCAATCGAAAAAAAAATAAGCATCCTGTTGAAAACTATCTAAACATATTGTTTCCGCTGTATATGGTTGCCAGGCAACGCAGTGTAAACAGAAACGGTATCCGTGGAGAGAGAGAGAAGAAAAAAAGAGTTGACGTTGGAAGAAAATAAGGTTTCTGAAAAGTTATGCAGTTTCTAAACTTCTACATTTACTTTCTCACAAGTTTTAACTACCCTCTTCCTTAGACAGCCTTCTGTTCGTGTTGGCGCGTGCACAGAATTTGTTTGAAGACGGAAGGCCTCAAGGTTAATTAGTCCGTCACGCTTCTTAAACATACCAGCTCGTTTTCATAGCCGAACAGTTCATATTGGTTCGTGTGTCAGGATACACGGTCGGCTGGCTTAGTCTCTTAACATTCGATCTTTTTTTTTTCTTGTCGAAGCGATAAAACCCCATACGTTCTTCTTTCTTCCTTTTTTTTTTTTTTTTATTTTTTTTTTTTTATAAAAGGATTGGAGGGAAGCGTGCACTTTGCGGTGGAAAAATCATGGGCGTTATTATTTTTGCAGTTAGGCAAGTAAAATAAAATATTGATGCTACAAAAGGGAACTGAATGAGAACGAAGCATAGACAGGGAACTGAACGAAGCAGAGAACAGCGATTCTGCGAGAGCACACTTCTGTCGTGTCTGGCCAGTGCCCGGATTTCGTAAGGACTGATCTATATTGCGCTATCTGCAGATACAACGCTCTGTGCGATTGGGCGCATCTTGAACTCACATGAGTCTTTTCCCCTTTCCTATAAATAATTAACCTCCTTTCATTTCAAAGTGCTCTTGACCCCGCGGATTATGAAGCCCCGCAGGCGAGTGTTGACAGCTAGTTGAATCGAGGGAGCCATTTCTATTGACAAGTAACAAACAGTCTATCTGCCGTGATCTAATTTAATATATTTACTAAAGAAAATAATCGCATTGCTTCAAATCGTGTTGCTATTGGTAACACGAGTCTTTATTTTTTATGCGGTTGTCGTTCTCATTATTTATTTATTAAAGTGGCATTTGAAAAATTAAGTTACCACCTATTTTATGACAAATGAATTGCTGAACGAATGTCTTCTGCCACTTCTGGAAACGCCGTCCATTGTCACCAGTACTTCGATAGCAAAGTAGGCAATCCGTTATGAACCCTTTAGAGTACGTTAAATATTAAAAACAAACAAAAAAAATAAACAAATAGAAAACGTGCAGAATGTTTTCTCTTGAGGCAAGCCACAACTAAGCAAGACAATCATCCCATGTCAGTAAGGACAACATTAGCACGCTTGTACTGTCATCTTGAGATCCTTTAGCGCAAGACAAAGACACTGTGTGACACCTCCCTGGGCACCCTTCACTCGTTATGGTTATTGTTTATTAGTTAACAACAAATAACTAATTACAATTGATCGATAATCTTAATTTATAGATCTTAATAATTCTCCCACAAGACAAACATGTCTTTAACTTGGCGGATAATAAGGATGTCATAAAATTCTACTCTGTACACAATAATATGACAGACGTTTTACTGTCACATAATGTTTCTGCAGGTGGAAACGTTCTTACTAAAGAAGTAATAAAAATCTGTCTTTTATTTATATTAAAGAAACCTCACTCACCCGCTATTACTCCAACATAATTCATCTCCAAGGAGGGTAATAAATTTGACAATAAATTTATTAAATCTGCAATCAAATATGCAGCATATGAATATAATCAAAAGAGCGTTGACAATTACATTACTTCACAACAATTTTTAAAATGAAACATTTGACACTCATTCAGTTTATCCTAGCATATACATCAGCAGCTGAATTAACATATATCTGTATAAAACCAAGTTCATAGATATAATCAAAGTGGTTAGAATAGAGAATTTCTTGACTAAAGTAACTTTCAGTCCGTCCCATTGGATTCAGTTGTGATGAACAAGTATGACTATTAGTCAGAAAAAAAACCCACTCATCCGCTTCAAATTGGTTTGGATTGCTTCAGCAAGTTCTAACATATTCTTTACCTGAGTTGTTTACTACAACTCTGACACTTACAAAAAGTACCATCATAAGAATTGTCCAAGGTCGGGTCACGTTAGAATTGGCAACATATACATAATTATTAATTTTAGAAATAGGGATAGGCACATTTACTCCACCACACAATATTTGTTACTTGATTAGCAAAGCAGAGAATAAAAACTGACCATATTGATGGTGCAGCTTCGATAAAAAGTTCGAAAAGTTCAAATAAAGAACGACGGACAAGCAAACAGAAGGAATGAAAAACAAATGATTAAAGAAAAAAGTAACCTTAATATTGGTATAATAATAAGCAAATGCGTATGTGTGTGTGTGTGTGTGAGAGAGAGAGAGACAGAGAGAAAGAGAGATGGATGGCAGGGAGGTGTCGCATTCAGTACTCCACATTCCACCACCGAGTTTTCGATATTTAAAAACTGTTCCCAGTCACAGCGACGTGTTGCCAGTTTTTTTCCCCCTCTCTATCTGGTAAAACAGTAGGGAGTCGTCTGCCCTTTTCCACGTCAGTCGTGTATCTTGCCAGTCTTCTCCATTCAGTGGTACGAGTATATTTGTCCGCGTGCCCTTGACACACGCGAATAAAAAAAAAAATTATTAATTTAAGAAAACATCGCCAGGAATATTATTGGTGATAACGCGTCCAGAAGTTGCTTGATGGTACATCTTATCGACTTACACGTTCCCACGTGGTGTCTAATGTAATTATATACAAAATTACGTGTTTTGTGTTTACAAAGGACTGTCCCAACATTTGATTTTGTCCCTGACTTTGGTAGCGCGATCTTCGTGAGATCAAGCGGCCAAAGAATATGAAGCAGTGACCTGAAATTTAAAGAGGAATTACCGAAAAGAAACAGTTATAATAAGACGCTTCAGGACGTGGACAGAAATCATAATGATCAAATCTAATGAGACACACATCGGTTCCAACCCCTGTCACGTCGGTCTGAAATTTATGGTAATTGAAGGTGTCCGCACAATGGTTGGTCCCGGCCACTAGACTTCATTATCACGTCAGACCATGAGGTCGTATTGATTAAGTGTTGGTCACTTCGAGTCCATTAACCCATGTGACTATTGAAACTATGTAGCGACTGGATTGACGTCGTTATCAAAGTGTGACTGTTGGTGCAGCAACAGTGCTAGTTGTCAGTATTGTTGTGATGATAATGTCGACGACTGTTGCTTTTGTCTGTCATTTCTTGTATTTCGTACTGCATCAATATAGTTTTAAAGATCGGGATTTCATTCGTATTTCTTAGAATTATCAAACATCAACCCCCCCCCCCCCCGAGCCTCTTGATTATAAAAAATGCATCAGCTGGTATATTCTTTTCTCTCCGCTCTGAACTCTATTGTGTGTTTGTGTGTGTACGTGTATAATCATGAACGTAAATACATACACATAGACTCATTTACACTGATCCAAAGGACAGACATGTAAATATAAACATTTACACAAGTATACATACTAATCTACTCTTCTGTCCTTAGGATCATTGTAAATTTGTCTATGTGTGTACACGAGTAAACTTAGTATTTGATTGCCTGCATGTACTTTATTGCTTGTATTGCTCTGCTCGTGTTAAGAGACGTGTAAGTGTACATGTGAGGCATAGGTGCATGCAAAGGGTGTGTGTGTGTGTGTGTGTGTGTGTGTGTGTGTGTGTGTGTGTGTGTGTGTGTGTGTGTGTGATTATGATTGTGATTGTGTGTGTGTGTGTGATTGTGCAAGTGTGAACGTTAATATGTGAGAACATTTGTACACTTTCGAATGTTTGTGTTTACGTGTGTATGTGTGCATACACCCATGTAGTGGACGCTTGTGTTTCAATATAACTAGAAAAAAATTACATAATGTATATTGTATCAGGTCTGCCACTAACCCACTAGTTCTCGCTTGTTCATCACCTCGCGTTGCGATATTACATTGCACCTCATAAATTCAAATAATCTCTCGGATAGAATGCTAAACATTACTTTTGAAGTGGATAATATATATTCAAGTAAATTAAACTAGATATACAAAAAGAAAACCTTTACCATGCCATCGTTCTTATGGTTCGTTGTTAATTTTCGACTACATCTGACAACAACAAAAAAATCCCAAGTTGTTTACAATGGAATGTACATTTGACAAAATATCCCAAGTTGATTTCTATGAAATGTACATTTGACAAAAAATCCCAAGTTGATTACAATGAAATGTACATTTGACAAAAAATCACAAGTTGATTACAATGAAATGTACATTGACAAAAATCTCAAGTTGATTTCTATGAAATGTACATTTGACAAAAAATCCCAAGTTGATTACAATGAAATGTACATTTGACAAAAAATCCCAAGTTGATTTCTATGAAATGTACATTTGACAAAAATCCCAAGTTGATTACAATGAAATGTACATTTGACAAAAAATCACAAGTTGATTACAATGAAATGTACATTTGACAAAAAATCCCAAGTTGATTACAATGAAATGTACATTAGACGACTTGGATGTGCAACATAAATGTGATGTAATATCAGCGACATAAATTGTTCCAGCTCAGATTTCTGCTCAAAGTGTAGGCTTGCCCTTATGCTGACTTCCATATGCCCAGAATCAGCCTAATTGATGAGTTTAGATTAGCGTCCAATTCCATCATTAGTTGATTTCGCGTACAGAGAGGTTACGTTGTGTACCATTCTTCCCAGCTGTCGAGTTCACACAGACCAACTCAAAGGGCAATTGTCACATCCCAAATTAGAGTCATTACAGCTGGCAGTAAATATTTGCATATAGTATTGCTATGGAACATTAAATAACTCTGGTACTAATGGAATACCAGATGACATAGGAACTTCTCTGGCTTAAAACAGTAAAGAAAAAGATAAAAAAGAGATTAAAAAGATTTTTAATAACGTATCACGTTATTAAACTAAAACGCATTATTATTATTATAATATATATATATATATATATGTGTATGTGTGTGCGCGCGCGCGCGCGCGTGTGTGTGTGTGTGTGTGTGTGTGTGTGTGTGTGTGTGTGTGTGTGTGTGTGTGTGTGTGTGTGTGTCTTATGTGTTATGTGTTAACACAAAATTTTACATGTCTAGTTTAATTTCTGAGTCCTAATAAAGCTATGATTATTTTTGCGTTTTATTGTTTGAAAGGAGATAGTTGGAGTGGAGTTAGGAGATAGTTGGAGTGGAGTTAGGAGATAGTTGGAGTGGAGTTAGGAGATAGTTGAAGTGGAGTTAGGAGATAATATCTTGCTATGTGCGCACGAAGGCAATCTCGGAAATCTTTCTCTCTGTGCCTTGCGCCCGTTTGTGTATAGAATATACGTGTATACTTTAACGCATATTTTCTCATTAAAATTTTTTCTTTATTAAAACAAGGATACAGACGATAGTTTGAGCATTTCTTTCATAGTTTTATATTTACAACAACAAACTTACATCGCTCGCTATTCGTTTAGAAAGCGTGCTAAAAATGCGACCTTGAGCACGAAGGTCAAAGGTACAAATTTCCCTTCAAATACATCTGGGTCTCGGTAGGACATACTTTCAGGACATTGATTATAGCCTAGTTATACTGTTTCTGCTCGCTCGGGCACGATCATGGTGAACGAATGCGTCGCTTTCTGGTGCTCAAATACCAGTAAAGTTCAAGGAATATGCTTTCAGTTTCCTGAAAGATCCCAAAAGTCTGCGGCAGTGGATACAGTTCGTTAAAAAGGACAGATCGAATTTTTCGGAGTTGGTAAAAGGAGCATTATTTGTGTAGCTCATTTGCCAAATGAAGCATATACTGACCAGAGTCCGTTGTTTGAGGAAGAAATGTGTCACATACCAATGCGACGATTAAAAGAAGTGAAATATTGTTATTGCTGCAGTAAGACGTAATTTGTAGAGTTATAACAACAGCTATTGCAATATTTTTTATAAAAAAAAGTTCGTCATATAATATCTAATAGAGCTATATTTACAATAGGAAAAACAAAACATTGTGTAAACTGAGTTAAGTCCACTCTTTAGTAGCTTTATATTTTGGAATACTGAAATCCAGTAAGCACACCTAAAAGATATTTTTGGCAAATTGCATTTTCATCACAAGCTACACAGATCTAAGACCAGAAATGTATATGATTATGTGATGAGTGATTAGTAGGCAGTATATCTACACCCAGTAAGAGAAGAAAAAGTACGCACACAAACACACACATATAAAGACAGTCACATATGGTTGTTCAATACAAAATAAAATTGTGGAATTTTCTTGTATGATTAGTGAATGATTTGACAGAGAACGGTCACTCTACAATAAGCTTCGTTTACCTGAGTTGATGCAAGATACAAAAACTACAAAATAAACACATTGAGAAGTAAAATTAACATGACCAGTAATCAAAACCGAAGTATTTTTAGTATGTTTTGTTTAGAAAATACATGGGCTGTATTGGTTTAGACATGATATTCTCATACATCATTTACATCTTCTGTATATTCAGAATTAATGTAAATATGTCGTATTTCTGACCAGGTTTTGATTCTTCACAAGAAGCAATAAGGTGCTGAGAAAAAAATGTTAATCAATTAACATTACATCAATATTAATACATTCGTCATAGTATAAAATGTAAAAGCTCTGACTACAAGTACTGATGTAAACATAAAAGAAAATTAAAGTTTTCATCTAATAAAACATATGCCTACCCAATAGGAATGATTACTGATATATCTTTGTACATATTTATGCGGTAGACAAATGTTGTGCAAGAAGGAATCATGAAAATGAGTTGTTTGGTTTTATTTCCACTTCTTATGCGTAAAGTAAACAAAATCTATTGTTAATTATTACGTTCTAATACTATATACTATAGTGCTATTTCATCACGCTGATTACACAATAATCTCTTTGAAGGTCAACAATAATCTATACACAATACATATTAATTACTGGTTATTAAATGTATTAAAAGAAACAGACAATTAGAAGCATAATCTGCCCACGGGCATTGCCTATTACAGTCTGAAAACTGGAATGGGTAGAGCTTCATTAAACAATATACAACAGTCTAATGCACAATAAGGCCATTATACGCGATTAGAACCTTATTAAACAACAGTCTATTATACAATTAGGAAACAATCATGGGTAGATCCCCAATAAACAACAGACAACAGTCTAATGTATAATAAGGCCATCAATAATAAATAGAGCCAAATTTTTAAAAAAAACGAAAAATTAAAAGCAAAAGCAGGACAACAATCTTATACACTCCGAAGACACCACTCAGTGGAAGAGCCTCATAAAAGTTACATACACTCAGCCAAATACACACCAAGACAGTCTAATACACATCAAGTGTAACATTGAAAGTTATCGCACCAAGACAGTCTAACACAGCACAGTATAAAGCTGAAAGTCATCATATCAAGTCTGACATATCACGTTATAAAGTTGATAGTCATCACACCAAGACAGTCTGACACATCACGTTATAAAGTTGATAGTCATCACACCAAGACTGACACATCACGTTATAAAGTTGATAGTCATCACACCAAGACAGTCTAACACAGCACAGTATAAAGCTGAAAGTAATCACACCAAGACAGTCTGACACATCACGTCATAAAGTTGATAGTCATCACACCAAGACAGTCTGACACATCACGTTATAAAGTTGATAGTCATCACACCAAGACAGTCTGACACATCACGTTATAAAGTTGATAGTCATCACACCAAGACAGTCTAACACTGCACAGTATAAGGTTGAAAGTTATCACAGCAAGACTGTCTAACACAGCAGAGAATAAAGTTGAAAGATATCACAGCAAAATAGTCTAAAACAACGCAATATAAGGTTGAAAACTATCACAGCAAGAGAAGCAAACGCAGTAGATAATATTTAAACTGGAAACAAAATCAAAATAACATAGAAAAATAAGAGGAACAAAGAGAGCATAAATAAAATAAAATGCACATGTATTTTAGAAATCTTTACTGTTAGATACTCGCCCTTGGCACCAGAGTCAACGTATACTTAAGTTAAAAATTTGTAGAAATAAAAAGCAGCATAACTTGAATGTACAAGTGCGGTTTCTAAAACAAATATTTTGAATGCCAAAGTTTCTTGAGACGGTGTCAATACTAAGATAAGAAAACAAGCCCGGGCCGTGAGTGCCTGCTGTGAAAAGAATAACGGCGTGTCAAGTTCTAAATAAGTAACAAAGTCTGCAGTCTCGTTTTCCAAAGGGTAAAACCAAACAAACTGAAAAAAAAGTACAATGCTTAAAGAACGCATACATTTTCTGTGCCCTATGACATGACAGTAACAGATAGGCACAAAGTTTATTAACAGCTTTGTGGCGCAGTGGAGCGGGCAGAAATTTACACCTTTAATAACACGTCAGTTGTTTTTGTCGCTGTTGAAATAGACCCGAAGGGGAACAATCTCAAGAGCAACACAATAACAAAACAAAACAAACACGCAGCATCAAACTATCAATAAAAATAGGCTGGTGGTCTGTCTCCCGTGTCAGGGTCGCGCCAAAAGGTCAACTGATCCAGTCTGAATCATTGCACAGTTATGACTGTTTTCTGCATTAGGCCTCAAGTTCGAGCCAAACTACTTGGCGAAATCGGTGTTTTGCTTCCAGAGCAGAAAAATGAACTTGATTCGCTCACACAGATTGCACTCGCAGGCCATAATTCGCCTTCATAAATTTATACCATTGGTTACGAATTGTTTGTGCCGATTATTAGAAATAAACCATTAATTACTAACATTGGTTTGAAAAGAAAACACCGTTTTGCTATCATGGATTTCAGTCATGGAAAAGCAATTTATTCGCTTGGATTTCAAACCGTAGGCCATGATTCACACATTCTTGTAAAGCCATTTGAATGAAGTAGAATTAAATTATATATTGTTGAACATAAACCATTGGTTATGGGAAGTTAATTATTGGACCTATATTGGTAAATTTTGAACTCTTTTCATCATGTTATAGATGATCTATAATAATAGTAATTAAGTTAGTGTGTAGCTAACGTTTTGGATGGCGTAATGAGGGATGTCCGTCCACTGCTGCCGCAATGACCTTCACGTTAAAATGATAACTATTGCCAACTATATAGAGACTAGTATTTATTATTGCAGCTGGGCCCTTTTTTGTCTTCTTCATTTTCCTACTGTGATTAATTCCTTCTACTACTGGTTGATCCAGACCTCACGTGATCAGAAGGAAGAGCCTCCTGACTGACGAATGAGCTTCATACGAATAATACAGACAGTGGGACTGTTCCTCTGTATTCGAAGATCTAGTTATGTTGTCCTCGAAACCAGTCACTATCGATACTCTGGACAAGTAACTTTGCATAACGAGAAGTACAGATGGGACAATCTCATTTGCTCGTTGTATTCGGAATCAATTTTTCTTCTTTATCGTTTTCACTATTAAATTTTTCTGTATTCTTAACCCACATTGTAATCAATGTTTTGGACCATTAGACTGGAATTGTCTGGGGGCGAGCCGAATGTTGTGAATTAAGTAAAAGTGAAATATAACGTCGCCAATTACACATGACATCAACTAATCTACTTGTAGCTATACTGGTTATTTAACTGCCCTATAACGTAAGTGGTTGGATTTAATAGAGAGACTAAGGAGTAAATTAAAGTCAACTCCGTCAATACTCATAGTCGATAACTCTGTCCATGAATGGTAAGACAGGGTCGTTAAAATAACCCCTCGCGTGACAGACTGTTGCCTTGCCATCGTTATAATTTGCACCTTGCCTTGTTTTGCCATTGCCACTACTGGGGATTTATTGGTACTTTTTGGTCGCAAGCCATGCTTTGTTTGGTTGTCTTTCTGTTGCTTCTTTACAACTTAATATAGTGTTGTCTAGTTATTGGTATTGGTTCATTTTGGTCGCAAGCCATGCTTTGTTTGGTTGTCTTTCTGTCGCTTCTTTACAACTTAATATAGTGTTGTCTAGTTATTGGTATTGATTCATTTTAGTCAAAACCATGCTTTGTTTGGTTGTCTTTCTGTTGTTCTTTACACTTTAATATAGTGTTGTCTAGTTATTGGTATGGGGATCTTGAAATCCTAAACTATGCTTGCTGTTTGCCTTTTGCTTTTAATCAAACACTCACTGTATTGAATATATTAAGAGTACAAATGGACTAGCGATAAATAACAATTAATTTATTTGTAATATATATATTTCTTGTGATGCCTCTATTACGCCGGCTGCATGGATATAATTATTAAGTCAACTTTGCAGATAGTTATTTTTTTAATTTCAAAGTTTTACATAGCTTGACACAATATTAAGTACTCTTTATAATATGACCCGACCAATGTTGCCTCGGTTGCTGCCAAAATCTGACACGGGGTTGTCTTCCTGTTTAAATTTTCATTTGAACAATTTTAAGGGCTTTAAGGAAACTGCATTAATATTGTCAGAATGTTTTAGCGGAACCAAAATTAAATTGTAAATATAAGCCCAGGGATTATCTAGAAGTACGTTTCTGAAATTTAAAAGATTTTGATGCCAATCAGAATATCACTGTACTCGAAATCCACATCAGTGCGCAAAGGCAGGAAGGCAGGAAAGCGTTTCTATTGGTTAAACCTCAGCCAGTGTAGATCACTAGCTTTTATTTATAGTCGTTCAGTTCGTGCATCTCCAATCTTAATCCCAAATCTTTCGTTAACTGAAGTTTTCATTCGAATGCCTGAGTGCTAGTTTACAATTATTCTTTCTTTCTCTTTATCTTATTTCAAGTCCACGCTTGTTGTAGTTCAGAATTGACAAGTGTTTGTTTATTCATTACAGTGCATCTAAATATTTTTGTTTTATCCGGGAAAACACAAACTACGTAGAGATGCCAGATTTCCCCAAACCCCCTAATCCAGGTGCAATGTAAAAGATGTATTGTGAGAAATGTCTATAACAGAAGAGAAATTTGGGCTCGCAAGTAACCAAATATGCCGTTAAGGGCGATAAATTTCTGGATTTTATTTTGGTTTTCTTTTTCAGTGATGTAGAAAATGTCACTCTGAATGCCTGAATGCGCAAAACAAAACAGTAAGCCAACTTCCAGCCACTAATTCTCCATTCTCTCTCCCTAAAACATGATTCTGTTTTGTCTGAAAAAAATCATTTGTATAATATTTTAAAATATGCTTTCTTTGCTATTTCTAAGTAGATGTTTTGATAAAGCTGGGTGGGGCATTGCTATTGTACCTTAGTGGGCATAGTGTTGTGGCTGAGTGGGCATAGTGCTGTGACTGAGTGGGCATAGCGCTGTGGCTGAGTGGGCATAGTGTTGTGGCTGGGTGGGCATAGTGTTGTGGCTGGGTGGGCATAGCGTTGTGGCTGAGTGGGCATTGTTTAGTTGCTCGATGGACAGTGTTTCGTGAGATTCATATTGTGTTGCGGGTTAGTGCTTTGGGGGCTGGAGTTAATGTACTATAGTGGAGTGGATTCGGTGGAATGAGATAGTGGTTTGATGAAGATGGGTGAATGCGCTTGAAGTTGGTATTTTGAAGTAGATTTAATTGTAGGTGGGATGTGTGTGCATTGAAAAATGAGTTGTTTGCCATGTGGTATATTTTGTGAGGTGGGATGTGTCGATTGTGGTAGGATGTTCTCGTGGCACGGTGTTGAACGAAGTGTTATGAGAATTGTAAGGTGTGTGTTAATGAAGTGATTTTACAGATAGAACATTATTTTAAAAATTCCACGACACTCTAGTCACTACAAGTGCTTTTCCTACCCCCCTACAGTCTCTGAGCCCCAGTCGACATCCACTTGTGAAGGACGTGGGAGATACAGCCTCTTCTGACGTCAGCATGTGCAGCAGTGACGTGAACAGTCAACAGAACGTCACGCGGCTGGCAGCTCTCAAGTTCCAACAGAATCTTCTCCAAAGATCGCAGTCGCAGGACTCCAAGAACAATTGCGTAAGATTGTTTCTGCTAATAACCGTCTTTGCAAATAATGAATTTAAAGATTGTTTCAGCTAACAGTTATCTTGTAAAAGTATGCATTTAACAAAGCTTCTGCTAGCAAACGTCTTTTGAATGAATGAATGTGGGAACACATCTAGCTTGAAAGAAATCGCGCGTAAAAATGAACAGAATGATGACAACAAGTAGGCTAGATATGCTGAAATAACTGCCAAACAGATTGAAGGAGAGAAGTGTATTTCGATTTGCTACTTTAAGAAAACTATGCAGTATTGTATATAAGCCGAGGAAGGCTGGGGTGATGTCAATTCCCGCTTACATGCATACTTTCACGCCAGTGTAACAGTTCTTGAATTAAACAGGTCTAAAAATATGCATTTAAATTTTAGTCGTACATTTTCTTTTGATACCCGCTTGCATTATTTATTTTCGTGAAAGGTTTAATCTCCCCTCTTCCAGGAACTAAACAAATTATAGCGAAAATTAGAAACAACATTAGAATAGCTCTATTTCCTTAATGTTAAAAGCATTGCCTAGATTGTATTATTAATGTTATTATTTTCATTTATCTTTGTCTAAAATAGGGTAAAATTACGGAGCATTTGGAGAAACCGCATGCTGACGAACTGTTGAGCAGCTCCTCAAGGGAGACAACAGGCACAGACAGTGGGCGTGGCTGCAGTGAGGATGACAGTCAAGCACCCGAGTCCATCCGATCTGAGACAGGTAACGGACACGACGAGAATTCCACAAAGACTGAATTTAATTTTGTACGATACGTCTTCTCCCTATTAATATCATTTTCACACATTTTCAGCCCTGGCCCTAGACATATAGTCAACGTACGTGGTCGTTGCTGTTGCCATATCTCCAACGAAATTGATCTCCAAATAGAACCCCTCATATGACATAAAAAAATGGCGAAACACAGAAACTGAGGTTAAATTTCTATTTAATGAAATTAAAGTTGACAGCTGATACCAAACAGTATATTGTTGAGCACAACATTTTTTTGTCATCTCTCTCTCTCTCTCTCTCTCTCTCTCTCTCTCTCTCTCTCTCTCTCTCTCTCTCTCTCTCTCTCTCTCTCTCTCTCTCTCTCTCTCTCTCTCTTCTCTGTTTGACGAACATTCTCTTTCATATATATATATAGTTTTCCAGGTAGAAAGGAGGGAGGGAGGAGGAGGAAGGAAGGAAGCACTATCTTTCTGTATTTAATGCTAATGTGTCTTTGACCTTCGAGCATATGGGAGTTTTAGGAATGACACTAAAGCGTCCTTGATCTTCGAGCAAATGGGAGTTTTGTTTTTGTTTTTAAATTTCCAGCTCTTGTTGCATTGTTGCGTTCAAAGTACTCATTAAAAAAAAAAAAACGACGGTCAAGGTCATTTTCACTCGCAACGTGACTTATAATCAAACACTTTGGATATTTTTTATAGCCAGATGGCCAGCTTTATGTTGCATTGTCGCGTTCATGGGAATGGAAGGAAGTTTGGAAGGAAGAAAGAGAGGAAGTTAGGAAGAAGGAAGGAAGGAAGGAAGGAAGCGACGGAGGGAGTAAGTAAGGAAGGAAGTTTTCAAGGAAGGATGTTTGGAAGGAAGTTTTCTCATGGCCAGCTTTATGTGCATTGTCGCGTTCTCGAAACAGAGACATCATAGTACTGATAAAACAAAAACAAACAACCCCGATGGTCAAGGTCATCTGCTAAATGATGCTCAATTTTTTTACAGGCAATGTGACTTATAATTAAATTTATTTATGTTCTTAACAATTCATTCATTTTGATTTTTCACCCGTCATTTGATGGGTGGCAAATACTTTAGTCTAGTAACGTTGCAATTTGGTAATAAATTAAATAAATATTTTAGCCATTAAAATCTATGGCTTTCTTAGTTGATAGTAAAATAATAATATAAAGATTAGTAAAATAATAAAGTAAAGATTAACTCATATCCTCTTAAGGTGATTCATTAGAAAAAGAGTAAATGTTTGTTTTCTGGGCGTGGTTAATTTAAATACTTGCACAGAGAAAGTGGACAACGTACACCTCGTCAATTTGGTCAGCGTGACATCATCCGATCACAGCAGAAGAATACCAAAACATTATCTTTTTACGTTTTCTTTGTTTGGTTTCAGACCTAACTATATGTACGCTTTCAAATCTATCAGCACTTTCATTAGAAACTTCTGCCCATTATCCGGCAAGTGATTATTTATCCAACATGTCCGGGGGAAAAAATGTTCAAAATGTCGGCATTCATCGGCTTACCGTGTTACTCTACCAGGAATGAATTGTCTTTCGAGTTGATATGCAAAGAGGCAATTGTCATTTTGGGCTGGAACACCAATGCTCTTTTCCTTCTTGGTGCTGTTTTCATGCTCGTTTTTTGCCTCCTTCTCTTCCTCTTCTCTTCCCCCTTCTCTTTGTCCTTAACTTTCTCTTCCTCCTTCTCCTCCATTTTCTTTTCGTCATCCATCTTCTCCTTCTTTTCTTCTTCTTCTCCTTTTTGTCATCCTTCTACTTCTTCTTCTTATTATTATTACTGTTATTACTATTTGAAAATGTTGTAAACAATCTTATTGGCTAGCCTATAATAATGTTTTGTACCTACGATTCCGGTTTAGGTTTCTTGCGTATCATCATGTGATTAATTCTGCATTAAAATCTTTCTCTCAAAGCACATCGTATTCATCAGCAAAAATAGCACTGTCTGTTGTATGTTAATTGTTCATGAACCATTTGTAATCTCATTGTATTAATGATTCTGTTTTGTAGGTAAGGCCATTGTTCTATATTATCATTCGAGTTCGTGAATTCATTTTCTTTTGTTGCATTATCCTGTGTGGTCTTTTGTATTTGAGTGGTTATAATGAAGACCTTTTAGAGTTGAGCAGAAGTTATACAATATTAAAAACGTCTTATGTAATAATTACTAGTAGTAGTAGTAGATCTTCTGTTGACTTACGTTTTTCTGTCGGTTAGATGGTTGTTTCGCAATACAATCAGGAATCTGGGAGATCCAATGATTTACGAGGTAACGAGAACATCGAAGAACTGCTACTTTGTGGCAAATTGTGATTTCCTGGCACAGTGTTCGGACAACTTTCAAACAGCGGTGTTACGCCCTCCAGCTTTTCTTTGACTACTGGTATTAATTCTGTTTAATTAATGATTTCATAATTTCTGGATTTCTCAAATCCGAGTCCCTGTTCTATTATTTGGAACACCTTCATCCAGCTGCTGTCTTGATAGACTTGTTGACAGCATCATTGTCGGCACTGTGTGCGAGAATTAAACGAACCGTTCTTATTTCAAAGTTCCGCAATATTTTACCTTATTCTGTTTAACTGTCTGATTTTAATTTGGTCTGTCCATGCTCTTTTAGATTGCATAGTCTCCTGACCACATAATTCTCTGTAGGATTTTTGCCATTTCATTGTGTCTTATGATATATTCTGGTCCAGCTTGTGACTGACGCCCAGGCTGCTGGTATGTTCTCTTGTTTCATGCATTTCTTAACAAGGAGAGTATTGTCCATTACTACTACTACTACTACTACTACTACTACTACTACTACTGTTATAATGGCCACTATTACGGTCGATACTACTACTACTAACCTAACACTGCTACTACCACTATACCTTACTTCTACTATCACCTCCACTACCATACTACTACTAACGTTACCTGTGTGCAGTGAAAAGTTCCAACACAACGCCATTTTATTATTTTGTTTTGCAGAATCAGGCTTCTCTAGCTTTCTGGCAATGCCTGTGAAGGATGGCTGGAGACATGTAGGTAGTGACGATGAGAAGCAGGCGTCCTTGACAACATCCAAATCAGGGTTCGACTCCACACCAACCCACTCTCCGGGCCCCTCCCCTTACAGCACGTTGAACAGCAAAGACCCACCACAGTTTCCAGTCCGACAGATCGAGAGGTCCACAGGCCACAGTCTGAACGATATCTATCTCCAGAAACAGGAGTTCTCGCCTTCTCTCGACCAGAACGGTTCCTTCACCACGTTCCGGGCGCATACGCCGAGAAAACATCAACGCAGTGTTACGTTCCGGCAAGACAACGCGAACAAGCTCTCGCCTAAAAATGCTGCCTTCGTGGAGAACGGAAAATCACGAGAGCCTCGCTTTCAGCCACAATTCCAGTCGTCTCGGGCTCGCTTCAATCCCGCGTTGCAGCAAGCAAACTCCGCAAGTGACTATGTCAATCACGGACCAAGCAGCTACCTGGGTCTCTTCCTAGTTTCTATAGCAACGCGCCTGCCGGTGCACCGAGCTGTTACGACACCTCTTCCAGTGACGCACAGCAGTACTACATCAACATGCCGGTTTTTGGAACTGGTCTTCGAGAGAACAAGCGGGACAGCCTTAACGACAGCGGAGACACTGCCGATGAAGAAAACACCACGACCACTTCGGGAAGCTATACAATAGATCAGAGCGACATTGCGCACGAACTACAGAGCGATATATTTGTATGATTATCCGTTCAGGCTATAATTTACGAAGCCCGTCTCGAGCGACTATCAAAAGCGCTCAGTTTACCCTCATTGCAAAAAAATCATTTTCATTCGAATGCCGAGACTTCAGATACGATTTTGTTTATTATAAAATATATTTTACACCATAAAGCTCATGTCTGATTTTCTCCGGCATTAAAAAAATACTTCAGTATGCAATTGAGGAAACGTGTTCTCAGCCAACGGGCAGACGATAATCTGTCGATCGTTTTTTGAAAGTAGAATTAAGCGCAGAAGACTGTTTTTATGTGATACAAGCTTGACTTGGCTGCGTTTGTTCACACGCGCATACGCAGTGGCTCTTTAGAGACAAAGGGCGTGTGATGTGTAGTGTGTGTTCAAAATTCATAAACGCAGAAAATTGGGCAGACTATGTGAGGAATGTTTATTTCTTTCGCCAAATCAGGACAGTAAAGGGTAAAGGAAGATAAGAGCCCGGCCAATTTTGAATTGTGTGTTGCGTGTTGTGGACGTCTACTTCTGTGGTTTAAATTAACAGATGTCGAAACACAGCAGAACAAAGTGTGTGTTCTTGCGTATGTGTGTTTGCATGTCAATAATTGATTATAAAAAAAAAAACCTTGACTTTTAGCTACCTTTGATTGTTGAGACTTCTCTTGGTAAAAACGAAATCTCAAACTTGAGAATTTCCCTCTTTCTGCCACAATACGCACTCTACTGGACACTGCACGTTAGACAATTAAAACAGCATGACACACAGTGAACTTGAACATTTTAAGTGTGTCTGCGTAGCAAATGACACAACTAATAAACACATAAAATAAAACAAATCACATACACACAAGCATTACACCCCTCTCATACATTTTTGTATTTTTGTGTCATTCATTGAAGCTTATAAGTTTTGCTCTCATAAGACTGTTTCTATTTATTGTTTGTTTCGCAAAGACTATATCTTATTTTGTCTTGGAGGGGGGGGGGAGGACGTGTTGAGCAACTCTCAAGCTGATTGCGTAAGGCAGCAATGCACAAACACATAACAAATAATAAAGAAAGAAAATTATGAAGTTCTTTGCACAAACATAACAAATAATAAAGAAACAAAATTATGTTCTGTGCACAAGCACATGACAAATAATAAAGAAACAAAATTATGTTCTGTGCACAAGCACATGACAAATAATTAAGAAACACAATTATGAAGTTTTTTGCACAAACACAATAAATAATAAAGAAACAAAATTATGAAGTTCTTTGTACAAAGAACATAACAAAAAAGAAACAAAATTATGAAGTTCTTTGCACAAACACATAACAAATAATAAAAAAATAAAATTATGAAGTTCCTTGCACAAACACATAATAAATAAAGAAACAAAATTATGAAGTTCTTTGCTCAAACATAACAAATAATAAAGAAACAAATTATGAAGTTTTTTGCTCAAACATAACAAATAATACTGCAACAAAAAGTAGAAGTTCTTTGCATAAAGGTGTGCAAGGATATTTAAAGCGGAGACATGGGTCGTTCTGTATTTCTTAACCAATGGAAGATCGCGATTCAAAGGTAGACTGCTCATATATATGTTAGTTACACAAACACATACACATTTTTTTATATATATATATTATTGTCTTGTTTTGACGTGCCAAGTAATCAGTTATGTAATAAGATTGAAAGCCTATGTTTTGTTGTTTTGTTTTTGTGCCATTACGTCAAACGGAATCTGTTACGAAATATTTCATTGCATAGATTATAACCTTTGACTCCAAAATGTAGTGTGTGAGAATAAATGAAAGTCTGCTAGCAGAATTACTGTGCAGTCTCATTGAAGGAAACACTGCCATCAACTGTACCATGAAGTTAAGAATAGTCATTAAGTTTACTTACCTACATTGGAAATTTCATTAACATTAATATTATGTGAACCTTTGTCACCTGCTGTGCTATGATTATATAGGGAGGCTATTATCTAACATGGTATCATGGTGGAAAAATCTCATTAACGTTAATGTGTCAGTCATATGACGTGGATTCCTCCCTGTCAACCGAATGCCACGCTAATGCACAATGCCGTCATCAAAGGTTTTCACCAAATTACATAAAACACTGAAATAAAATATTTAGTCATATTAAGTGTCACTCTAAATAATTAATCGATATATTCTGTGAGATAAAATAGAAAACTGGTAACACATATGTTTTTAATAGATTCAGTGGATCAGTCATCAACTATTCAATCAGGCTATTATTTAGTATTTAGTCAGGTTAAGTGGAACATCGTCACCAGCTGTTGCAGGTAGGTCGGTTTAAATGGAACATCGTCACCAGCTGTTGCAGGTAGGTCGTTTTAAGTGGAACATCGTCACCAGCTGTTGCAGGTAGGTCGGTTTAAGTGGAACACTTTTGTTAACAATTTATGCGGGTTAAGTAGAACAATGTCATCAGCTGTTGCTGATAGGTCGGTTTAAGTAGAACACTGTTATTAACTATTTAGTCAGGTTAAGTGGAACATAGTCATCAACGGTTACAGATAGGTCGGATTAGTGGAACACTGTCACCAAATATTTTATGTGACCAAGTGGACACTTATCCATCTTTAATGGTTAGTCTCAATTACACGGGGTCCCGTCATGAGTCATCGCAGTGAGTAGGACACAACACCGGGGTCCCGTCATGAGTCATTGCAGTGAGTAGGACACAACACGGGGTCCCGTCATGAGTCATCGCAGTGAGTAGGACACAACACGGGGTCCCGTCATGAGTCATTGCAGTGAGTAGGACACAACACGGGGTCCCGTCATGAGTCATCGCAGTGAGTAGGACACAAGTAAACAAAGGGATATTAAGCATACGTTCAATGAGACGAATGAAATGTGTCACTGTGATAACGTCAGATACCATCTTATGCGACGTAATTAAATATTTGCATAGTCCGAACCCACCCACCCCCCAGTTATGTTGTGTAAAACACTTAATATTTTATTTTAGATTTCTTAAATGCGTCCATTTAAATTCATTGGTTTGAATATATTTTTGAATTATTTTTTCGTTCTGTAAACATTTGTTTCAAACTGACCAAAGTTGAATGAATATGTATTTATTTTTGTGAAAACATGATTGTTTTAATGATCGTGCCAATGCAATATAGTAAGACAAAGTATTTCATGGATATTGACCCTTTCTTCAAACACTGAAAATATCGAGACACAATTTAATAAATTATTATCGATACCTCCCATACCTGATGACAGTCTGTTTACCTGGTGACCTCTTACTATTTATGTCTTGCCCGCCCCTTTTATTTAAAATCTTTTCCCCTTGAATTCTTTCTGCTGTTGAAATTTTTCCTCTCGAGTTATCTTTCTTATTTAATTTTTTTCTCTCTCTCTCTCTCTCTCTCTCTCCTCTCCTCTCTCTCTCTCTCTCTCTCTCTCTCTCTCTCTCTCTCTCTCCTCTCTCTCTCTCTCGTGTAGTTACGTCTTATTTCAAATTTGTCTGCATGAATTTATTTTCTTATTAATAATTTATTTCTAGACGTTCTCTTTTAAAAATTATCTTTACCTACATTTTCTTTTTCTTACAATTAAAAATTAAATGCCTCTTGAAGTCTCTCTTCTATTTAAATCATCTCTGTTTGAATTTCTCCTTCTCCCTGCCTGTCCTGTCTTCCTCTTTTCATGATATCTATTATCATGAGTCTGTCATCTTTTAGATTTTCGTTGATTTCCCTCCCTCCCGCTCCTTTATTTTTTTGTTCCATTCGTTTTCTATGTCAGTCTAATTTTTATAGCCTATATTTTTTTTTTAAATCTTGAATATATATATTTTTTAAAAGTATTTTGTCCTTTTAAATGTTTCTTTATATATCTCATGTCTCTGATTTTTTAAGTATTTTTTTTTACAATTTGGACGACTTCTTCTCTTGAACTCTTATTAATTTTTAATTCTCCCTCCCCCCCCCCCCCCCCACACACACACACCAACCTCTACCGTTCTTTTCTCCTACTTGAGTCTTATGTAACGTAGTCTTTTCTCATTCTTGGTAATTAAAGTCATAAATCAAATGGTCAAATTCCATGTGACTACTACAGATAGATTTAGTATTGAATTCTACAAATGGAGTTGGCTAACGGCGTTGTATCGGAACAAAATAGGACCGGTGGACATTATTCTGGTGCCATTGTGGGACCAGTTTTCTCCCATACTGAATGGTAGAAAGGTATTTGTCTGGAAGTGTCATTATAAAAATGTTGTTTTCTTTCAATTTTACCTTATCTACAACTGGTCTAAGTTCAGTTTGGCAGGACGATGACTATCATCATCATCATCATTGACCAGTATGAAAATATTTTGCAGGTGGTGTGTGATAAACATAAGAAATATTTATTTCCAAACAAAGAAATAAAACAAAATATTGGTTGCACAAACTTGTTCGCGAAATTAGATCCTTCAAGATTGTGTGTTAAAACACATACATGGCTACTAGTTAATCTCAAATGTAAACCTAACTAATATACTCAATTCCTAGGGGATGTGAAAGGACCAACCAGTACACCCTCCAAAAAACTCGAGAATTTTTATGTCAATAATTCTTTGCAAGTAAGCAAAGGATTAAGATTGTCGAAAATAACTTTTTGGGGACTGCATATGGTTACAGTTATTCGTAAATACGTTGAAAGTAGCTTTAGGAGTAAATATAAGACAAATATCTGACAGAATCTCTAACGTGCGTTACTGAATGAATGAGCGTGAGTTGTTTGTTTTCTGTATTTTTTTCGTGTGTAATATATACATACTTTAAAAAAATCAAACATGACCTAAGTTTCTGCATTCCATTTTGTATGACGAGTAATATTTTTGTTCTATTTCTCTATTTTTGTTTTTTGTCTTTCCTATTCTTTACAACAACAACAAAAAATAATCATAAAATGCATCATAATTTGTGGCCGATATTTGTTGTCAATGTTCGCTTCAAACCTGAACCATTGTATTGTCCTTGCCTTATCTGCATTGTGAACTTCCGGCTGATTATTGCATTGTCGTGCTGTTCCAAAAAAAAAAATGTTTTGATATAAAATAATTTTTCGTTGAACAAATCACTTGTGTTGGTATGAGTATTGAGTATTTATTTGTACGTGTCGTGACTCGTTGTGCGAACAATTTATCACACTGCGTCCTCAGAACAATGGCGTGCCTACAGTATGAAAGTTTCCTGGACATCACGGACTAACACAACGAACCACTAATCAAGCAGACGATATTTACACCCGGATAACACGCATTAAATTAACAGATCACAGACATGTACGCACACACGCATGCACACGCATACAATTTTTTTTTTTTTATTAGTCCGAAGAATAGTCAGACGAACAACACAAGCATATTCATTCAACACCTAACACATACACCGGATCAACAGAAGTAAAAACTGACTCCTGTTCAGTCACATAGCAAAAATATCGCAAGGCACGGAAATGTGACCAATGACACGCGTACAAAATACACGAAAAACACGTGTAGCTCTAAAGATAGATAAACACACGAAGAATAACAGCGTATGCGAATAGTACAAAAATCAGCCGCGCAAAGGGATTTTACGCACGTAAAACCTCGCATATCTTCTATACACACAGCCTGCAAAAGCTCAGATTAGAAAAGAGAATGTGGAATGTAAAAGCAGAAGTGATACTTATAGTTCCTTGGGGAACATAACATCTGAATTGGAAGGCTACCTGAATAAACTCCCTGGAAACCACAGACTCGCTCCACTACTCAAAGCGGCGCTCCTCGGAAGTGCCCAC
Organism: Sinotaia quadrata; assembly: GCA_028829895.1. Taxonomy (NCBI): domain Eukaryota; kingdom Metazoa; phylum Mollusca; class Gastropoda; order Architaenioglossa; family Viviparidae; genus Sinotaia; species Sinotaia quadrata. The sequence goes on along the minus strand of CM054181.1, from coordinate 108,174,832 downwards.
ATCCTCCGTAAAACCTTGGATCTCCCAGAATCTTGGTAAGATTCCGAGACCATTTGATCACAAACGACAGTCAAACAGAAGTCGTGGAAAGAGGCTGAATAATAATAATAATAATAATAATAATAATAATAATAATAAATAAGTTTCACAATACATATTAGCTAAAATCATTCACTGTATGCATTAATCCATAACATTCAGGCAATACATTAATTCATAGAGTTCACGACACATATTAATTACAAACATTTATAGCAAAAGCACATTCTAACTAAAGTATTTCCACACGCGCGCACGTAAATACAACACATACAGTCTCAAATATTGTTTAAAACATATTTAACAAAATGCAATTCTAAACATTCCAAACACAAAGTATTTCAACATACACACTTATACTGTACACACATATAGAATAAACACTCAACTCTCATTCACAGCCCACTCGCAAGCAAAGTCCACATGAAATATTCACAAACAGAAAACTATTTTCCTCTAAATCTAGCAAGCGCATGCAACAAACACGCACGCACGCAAAACAAATTTCAAGACAGAATTCATGTCCTCCAGGCGACCTGCCCACATATAAACACTTTAAATGATATTTTAAATTTTTATAGAAAAAACGATGTGAACTCATAAAAACGCAAACAGACAAGGTCTTAGTTTGCACAATCATAACAAGACAGTCATATATACACACTCACCCGCGCGCGCGGGCGAACACAAGCACACAAATAATTTTTGTTTGATTATCTTTGTTAAGACAGATCAGGGCGTCGTGGGGTAGTGGTGGGCAATGGGGCAGAGAGGGATGGGGTGTTTGTCTGCACAGGAGACAAAGTATCAATTGCTATCCCCATCATAATTATTTTAGGCTTGATTATAGCTTACGCGGCTTAGTAACGAAAACAAGTTCTACTCGTGATAATCTAATTTATTAGCGTGCTCGAGCATGAAAGGGCCCGAGGGCATCTGCTAAGGAGTTACCTTCTCCTACCAATATAAGCCTACCTCACTCTCCTCAACTACGCACACAACGCCAACCCGTCCACACCACTAGCACCATTCGTCTAGGATGCCAAGTCTGGCATGCGGATTTATCTGGTTTATAGAGAATGTAATAAACAATATAACTGTGGACACACCGTACAAAGCACAACCACCCACGATATTTTCATTGCAGGGACTGCTGCCAAGGCAGGCCAGCCGCCACGTGGGATTATACAAGTAACTGGAGTGGTATATGATCCCCGTATATAAGACCGTGATTACTTGCAGCGTCTATGGTTCCCCGTCTCTCTTCCTTGTTTAGTGAGTTCATAATCTACACTGTTTATGGTAGTTCATAATCCACACTGTTTATGGTAGTTCATAATCTACACTGTTTATGGTAGTTCATAATCCACACTGTTTATGGTAGTTCATAATCTACACTGTTTATGGTAGTTCATAATCTACACTGTTTCTGGTAGTTCGTAATCTACACTGTTTATGGTAGTTCGTAATCTACACTGTTTATCGTAGTTCATAATCTACACTGTTTATGGTAGTTCATAATCCACACTGCTTAATTTAGTCCATAGTGTACTGTTTGTGTTAGTTTACTTTTTAATTTAGGTCAACTTGCACTGTTTATGTAGGTCCTAATCTATGTTGTTCAATATAGTCCACATTGCACTCTTTATGTTGGTCCTTAATCTACACAGTTTTAACTTAGTCATTTTGCACTGTTTATGTTGGTTTAATAATCTACACAGTTTAACTTAGTTATACAGCACTGTTTATGTTGGTCCATCATTAACACTGTTTAAATTAGTCCAAATTTCACTATTGACTTTAGTGCATAAGCTACACTGTTTAATTTAGTCCATATTTCACTGTTATATTAGTCCATAAGCTACACTGTTTAATTTAGTCCATATTTCACTGTTATATTAGTCCATAAGCTACACTGTTTAATTTAGTCCATATTTCACTGTTATATTAGTCCATACGCTACACTGTTTAATTTTTTCAAGAAAAAGAAACTACAGGAATTGCCTAGTTATTAATGAACAATTTGAATTCTTTTTGGTTCAACAATACAGTAACATTTACTCAGTTTTTTTTTTTCATGTTTACATTAGTCTTAAGAAATAACGTTTGATTACTAATTAAGTGTACTGTTTAGTCAATACTTTCCCTTTCTGATGTGGACACATCCTTACTATTTTTTTAATGTAGCCAGTTGATAGCTTTGTATATTATTTGGTTAAAACCCTCAAACAACAAAACACTTCCACCTACCAACTGTAAATCATAACAGAGTACTATATTTCGGATGACGTAAGATGAAAATTGTGATACGCACTGGATATAAATGTTGATGATTAAAAAAAGTGAAACACTTCTGAATTGTGAGGAAGGTGGTGAGAGCTATAGCAAAGTACATGAATCTATCTATCTATCTATCTATCTATCTATCTATCTATCTATCTATCTATCTATCTATCTATCTATCTATCTATCTATCTATCTATCTATCTACCTATCTACCTATCTATCTATCTATATGTCTGTCTGTCTGTCTGTCTATCTATCTATCTATCTGTCTGTATGTCTATCTATCTATCTATCTATCTATCTATCTATCTATCTATCTATCTATCTACCAGAATGAAGATGACTTACAGTTCCAGCTTTTCAAAGTTTTAGCTGTTTATGACCTTTGTCAGAATTAAATCAAAATGAAATTAAGACTGGAGATTAACTGCTAAGAAGTATACTGTTTTATTACATTTATCCAGTTGAAGGTGGCTTACAAACTCCGACCTTTCAAAGAACAATTATTTACGATCTTTGTCAAGATTAAATACAAAATACTTATCCCTGAAACACAATATTTTTGTTAAATTGGTAGATATAGCTTTTACGTCCGCATTAATTCCACCACAAGACACCAACCCTTTACCCTGGTCAAACTCTATGTACATACGAAGTGATCTTGTTAGCTAGAACAAAGCATCATTGTTGTTAATAAAATTATTTAGCAAACGCTTTAAAGGGGACTTAAATAGAATATAAGCCTACTGCTACAGTGTAAGCAAATCAATTATTATTGAAGAACGGAGGAAAGGTCAGATTTGCCTTCTAGCTCTTGACAGAGATTCAAATTCCCTGGAACTAACAAGACTGGAAACTCTCATTCTTAGCCTTGTCCCTTTGCCCGTCCATAGCAAGGATTCGAAAAAAAAACTAGCCAGCTGCCTCAGCAGGAAAACCGTGTTGATATCGATGGCCAGAGTGAACGAGGCCTGAAGGCAGCTGAAGCTGCATACATGTCAGCCTGTAAATCATCGTGTTGCCAAGTTGCCTCAGTAATAATAATAATTTTGTCTGTTAAGAGAAGAAAATAATCTGTCCGTTGACGTGTTCTCATGTATCACATGCAGTCACCATCGCAACTTGTATTCTGATTATCCAGACATGTCCCACAGCGCTCGTGCGCAGTCTGGAAAGAGAAATTGAGAAAAAGAATGTCGCTTCTCTGAAGTGCCATTAACGTGCACATAGCCTGTTTTATCAGACACTATATTCGCTAAGTTCTGACATAGAGTCTATTCATTTAGATTGGAACATTCAAGCAACTATGTGAGTGTGTGTTTGTGTGTGTGTGTGTTTGTGTATGTGTGTGTGTGTGTGTGTGTGTGTTATGAGTTTGTATTGGAGAGTGCAGATAGGTACAACAAAGAGACATAGAAAGATAGATAAAATACCTATGTGTTTGTGTGTGTGTGGGGGGGAGAGTGAGAGTGAGAGTGCAGATAGATAGATCACTATAGATAGGTAGATAAGTTATTGTCCACTGTTATTATGTCAATTTCATGCGTTTCTCCTGCATCAGTGGTGTATGATCAATCGTAAAAACATTCAGATGACATGCATCGATAGTATATGGTCATTCACTGACCATGAGATTAACATTCCAGTTTCACATGATACGCTTCAGTGGATTGTGCACTCTGGTTGATCAGTATGGAGTTTGAAATCGAAGTAACATATTCAACCATGAAAACATTTTTTATCTAAGAAGAAAACTTTTATCATTTCATAATTAGTGCTTCAAATTAAAAAATATTTATGGTCCTCTGAAGGTATAAAAAGATATATTAAGTACATACAATCGCCGAGAATCAAGATTGTTCAGTATATTGCCAACTCATACGTAAAATCGCAAAATTTCTTTCATTTGACTTAAATCAAAGGTACACGCAGAGTGTATAAGTGTTAAGATACAATAGCAACACACAAACTTGGCTTTAAAGCAAACAAACATGAAACCAACTAAGAAACATTAGGCAAATAAAAGTAAGAAACATTAGGCAAATAAAAGTAAGAAACATTAGGCAAATAAAACTAAGAAACATTAGGCAAATAAAACTAAGAAACATATGGCTAGTAAAACAAAACCAGTCCTGGAAAGAGTGTTCTCTGTCAAGCATTTCATATCTTTGCACGATGCCACTTCTTTGAGAAGGAAGAAAAGAAAAGCTAGAGCAAATAAAGCAGAAAGAGCGAGAGAAACAAACCTCTTAACACGTCACACGCCTCTGATTCTAGCCCAGCCATGGTCCGGAAAGGGACGGCACTCTCTCCTGTCAGCGAGAATGAAGATCTGGCTCGGCAGTTTTCGCGGCGTACTCTCACTTCCGTTTCCTGGAGCGTGTTGTTAAACTCAGTGATTCTGCGTTCCTGTCTGTCAGTCCGAGTGATGACTGTGCGACTTCCCCCCTCCCCCTCCTCCTACACACACTCACTCCATTATGTTTGCTTGTAAATCTAAAAATTCTAATTACTATTATATTTTTCAAATCTCCAACCCACACAAACGCGCACCTCGCTATATTTTAAGATTTGAATAGGAAGGAAAGACAAAATAGACTTTGTTAGCTTAAATTTGCACACTGCCAGGCAGTGCTATGTCAGATTTCTAATTAACCTTTAAACTCTGAACTCATGCGCTGTAGTTGTGCAGACCCATCACTGCCATTTTTTTCTTTTGTCTTTGACCGTCTTTTGATGCGTGTATTGTTTGTCGTGGTTAAGTGTTATTAAACGGAGTCTATTGCAAAATATTAAAGATCTTATTTCAGTTTTTGAAATTCATAACTAAAATAATACTATAAACATTCTCAGTGGAACCGTCTGCATCTAAGGAAAATAAACATAAACATGTATTTTTTTTTTAATCTTATTTTTTAATAAAGAGTAGATTTAAGAGAAGGGCAAGGTTTAAAGTTCACTTTATCAAAATGGGACTAGCCTTAAAAGTTAACGACTCAGTAAAATAGCAAATGTTTTGGAATGTCTATTTGCAACTATGATAAGCTCATTCTGTTCAGTAAAAGAAAATATTTCATGTGAACAGACACATTAGGTCGAACCTTAGATTGGTTACTGTTTAGACATACAACAGTGTATTGTATAAAGGAAAACATTTCATTTGAATAAACTGATTATTTAAACTTGACATCGGTTACTTTATTTACCTAAAATAGTGTGTATGTAAAGGAAAATATATTCACTTTGGATAGGTTACTTTATTGACATAAAATAGTGTGTATGTAAAGGAGAATATATTCACTTTGGATAGGTTACTTTATTGACATAAAATAGTGTGTATGTAAAGGGAAATATATTAACTTTGGATAGGTTATTTTATTAACATAAAAATGGTGTTTATTTAAAGGAAAATATATTCACTTTGGATAGGTTACTTTATTTACATAACATAGTGTGTATCTAAAAGAAAATATATTCACTTTGGATAGTTTACTTTTTTGATATAAAATATTTTGTTTGTAAATTAAAATATATTTATTTTGGACAGGTTACTTTACTGACGTAAAATAGAGTGTTTGTAAATGAAAATATATTCATTTTGGATATGTTACTTTTTATTGACATAAAATAGTGTGTATATAATGGAAAATGTATTATCTTTAGATAGGTTACTTTACTGACATAAAATAGTGTGTATGTAAAGGAGAATATAATCACTTTGGATAGGTCACTTTATTGACATAAAAAAATGGGTTCTGTAAAAGAAAATATTTTTCATTTTTGAAAAGGCTCATGGGTCGTACCATCTATTGGTTTATTTAATGGCATGTAACAGTGTGTTCTGTAAAGCAAAATATTTCATGTGAACAGACACATGGATCGAACCTTTTGATTTGTTACTTTATTGGCATATAATGTATATTGTTTCACACCCACAAACAATATATTAAAAATAATCTCTTGGGTAAGCAGGCATTAAAAATAAATAATAATCAAGTTAGAACAATTCTTATTTGTCGTCCTAGAATTTGTACTGATTAGCAACTTCAAATATGCGGACCTAACTTATTGAGGTTATTCTATTTTATCTTGTTTATTAGGGGTGCTACCCTTCATTAATATCTTCTTATACTATATTAATTCATCGGTTTAAATTTGCAATCACAATTTCGTCCTCGAAGACCATGGGATTATCAGTCGTGTAGATGTTTTGGATAATTCACTCATAAGACAGTGAAGTTTAACAATTGACCGTTAAAAAAGTCACACATACACGTATTATTCGTTGTACCTAGGAGTGTTAAATACAGTCTTCTGAGTGGCAATAATCTTAGCAGACATTCATTAGGGATTTTGACGGCAAACAGTTAACTAGGCAACATCGAAATAAACAAAGATAATATGCTTTCTTTTAATTTATTTATCATCGTAAGTGTATAGAGTGTAATGTCATTCAGAAAAGAGTTTTGGGGTGAAGTTAAAGAGAAATGCTGAAAACCGTCACATACATGGAAGCAGCCAACGTTCAACAAACCGAACCTCAGTGTATACGAAAGAAATATCGGCAATATATGACGTGTTCCTTAGTGACTGTGACGTATGCCTGCAGTGGATCAATGCTTACATTCAAGCGTTGAACGCCATTTTCTTATCACTTAAATCCATGCTTACAAACAGCATTTGTACAGAAGTGAACACTTCCTAAAGAAGCGCAGATCTCAAAAATCGAAAATGAATTTTAAGATATTCATTCAAAAAAATAAAAAAGGCATTATGTAAACAGCTATGAAAATGTGCAACATTCAGACTAGGTAAGAACGTCGAAATACAATCTCTTCTGTGCATTGACACTGGAACCGAAACCGGAAGCGGAAGTTGTGTATGCAGGCATGTAGGCAGGCGAATGGTCCAAATTGGAGCTCCTCCAGTAGTTCTGAACTCTCCTTTTCCTTCAATGTCATGAATCAAAAGTGTACATGGGCAAAGTGTACAAGACTTACTCGCTCAACTTCCCTTGCTTACCCTAGAAAACGAGTTTCTGTTGATTTATTTATCTTTTATAATTTTTGTCTCCTGAGATGTTAACCACAGTTTGTTATTTGCTAATTATTATTAATTGATCTGATCTTATCTTACTGTATATTACATTTTATATTTTTCTTATTGTTTGCAGAGTTTCACCTATTGTTTACTCTATGTCTATTGTTTATTTCATATTTTCTTGATTGTTTACTCTATTTGTCAATTGTTTATTTCATATTTTCTTGATTGTTTCTTGAGTTTCTTATAATTATTAATACTATTAAATGCATTAAAGTGATCTGGTAAAAAGATCTCACTAGTATTAGTTTATACCAGGGCAATTCTCAAGCGGTCGTTATGCTTCTTAATTGAGTTCTCTTCCATTGTCTAGTCATAGCTTATTATTGTAGTCTTGTGCGTAGTGTGAGGGGAACTGCCATTCTATTTAGCCTACTCAGACGCATGCCAGTGCTGTGTGCTAATTGCGCGCTGTAGCCTTTGCGGACTTAATGAGATTTGTTTTGTTGGTTATTTCCCTTTTTCAAGGCGCAAGTTGGGAGCTATTGTCAACGTAGAATGAAACTATAATAAGGAGTGATGCTTTCCGCATTAAATATATAACATTTGTTGACTGTCTGCACTGATCCACGAATTTTGCTTTGCATCTTGCATTAAGGGGAATGAAATACTAACTGGATTGCTCACGATCCGCTAACTGAACTCCCTCCATGGCTTTAGTTAATGCTTCCAAAGGGGGAACCTAAATATCCATAGACTGCGCACTCCCTTGATTAAATGTCGGTGAAAATAGTGCTTCGAGTAATGTCAAAAAGAAAGTGAATAGTGGCACAGTTATTGTTTACAAAAAAAAAAAATATTTGTCTTTCTTTTAACGTAAGTGTTTGGTTTCAGTCGCCAGATTCAAAGTGAATAATGGTACAATTATTGTTTACAAAAAATATATCTCTGTCGTTCTTGTAATGTAAGTGTTTGGTTTCAGTCGCCAGATTCAAATGGCAAATGAATGGTACTGGATGGAGAGTGCAAGATCTTTTGAATTTCATAATGATATTTTTTTGTTGTCGCTTCTCCTCTCTCTTCCATTCTTTACTTCTTTATCTGTTTCTCTACTCATTCATCGTCTTTTAGTTTCTTCCCTGTCTGCCACACCCTCTTACGTCTTATTTTCTATATTCTTTGCAATGTCTCCATATCTCTCTTCTATCTGAATATATGTTTTTCTTTAAATTCTCCTCTTTTTTTGTGGTTTTCTTTCTCTCTCCCAATCTTTCTCTAATTGTCCTTTTCTTCTCTCTATCATTTTCCTCCTAACTCTTTGTGTTTCTTGCTCTTTACTCTCATTTGCTCTCCGCCCCCCCTCCCACTCACTATTCCTCTTACATTTTATTTATATACCTCTCATTTTCTTTCTTCCTTACTCTATCAGTTCTTTCTTTCAGAATTATCTCTTCACTCTGCTCTATCTTTAAACCTTTGTCGCTCGGTTACTTTCCCATTTTTCTCTTTCTATCTCAGTCGCAATCTTCTTCTCTTTCCCGCTCTTCTTTCGGTCTCTTCCACGCGACTTTCTTTCCTTATGACTCTCTTAAATTTGATTGTTTAATTTTCTGTACCATGGTGACTGTGTTTGTACTCACACATTAGCAATCGCAGTGCAAATAAACAGTATATAGTCTGTTATTAGGGTACTCCATGTTAAGTGATTATCCAAGATGGCGTCATAGCGTCTTAGGGATATCCATGTATCGTTGTCATCCGACGTAAGTGGTTACGGCTAAAAACGAAGATCCTTAGAGGGTACCATACAGTGCATTAGTAACCGACTTTCTTGGCAGGCTTCCCTCTGGGAAGACGCGTAATTGTAGTAATGGAGTATTAAGTAAGCAATGTCAGATTTTAGTACATCAGATTTTTCTTACGGTTCGTGGGTCGTCAGAGAAGAGCTAAGATAAACTGTAAACACTAGTGTACCAGGAGGAGAAATTTCATCATCCCCATCATCGTGAACATCATCTTGATCATCTTCAGCATCGACATATCATGGATCGTCATATTAATATCTTGACCATTGCTATTACCATCGCCACGACTATCGTCACCATGACAACCATCACCATGACAACCATCACCATGACAACCATCGCCATAACCATCGCCACAATCATCGCCATGACAACCATCGCCGACTATCATCGCCAACCATCGCCATGACTATCATCGACTCAATTCCATTTTAAAACTACTATCACCACTATCATAAACTTTATCATCTCCATTTTCATGAATGTTAATATTAATCAAATAAAATCATTGTCGTTATCGTCATCATCATCGTCGTTGTCACCATTATCACCACCATCGTCATAAACATCGTGGCCATCGAAATTTTATTGAAAGTTTGTTTCCTTGTCGCTTATTAAAAAGTGTACTGTATATGGCTGTAAGAATTCAAGGAATCGTTGAAACTATCTTTTTAAAGTTATACATGTAGCTGTAGGATTAAATGCAACAACAACAAAAACAAATGAATAAATTAAAAGAACTCTGTGGTGAAAACGTTTCCTTTAAAGGAAATTAATGTAAGAAATAAAATACTTGCACAATTCTCCAGACTTTCACTTTTTTATTTTGGTGGGGACTTTTTTTTGTTTGGTGAATATGAGAAACAAATGGTTTTCCTAATTGATATGATTTTTTTGTTGTTGTGTGCACGTACACTGATACATCGAGAATTGTCCGATGACAAATGAAATGCAGAGATGTCATATTGAGTGTCCGTGGCTCCGAGGTTATGCCTTTCTATGTTGATTGACAATGGTTGTCATGGTAATATGTGACGTGACAAAAAGTCACATCAGTGCATTAGTAAATTTTCATTTTTCACGCAGTACATTCAAGCAAATCAGTTCATGGTTTGAACACCAGCGTTTATCGTATTTCCTTGGGTAGGAATGCATTGCTTGATTTAAAACCTTGATTTAAAATGTTAAAATCTCACGTAGGCATAACTTATTTTTTCATAAATTAATTTTTACATCGAGATAGTTTTGTCCATCTTGTTCTCAAAGCCATCAGTTATCGGAATCGGACATGAAATCGATTGATTATTTTATTTATCATCGTCATCATCATTCTCAATGTCTTTTTAGTAGTAGTAGAAGTAGGATGGATTTATTTTGTAATAATATTTATCCAGAAATTAGTTTTTTAATGGGGTTCGACCCGAAGGTAGGAAACAAGTGTAGGAAATACTACTGTTGGTAATCTGTATTATGTTATAGGTAAAAGATATGAATTAATTTTATAACTACACTAACATTTTAATTGTGATTTTTTTAATGAGTTTATTATCGAGATATAACAATGAATAATTAACATTTATTAGTTAATTTGGAGCGTATAAAAAATAAATATAAATAAGTGCCACTCATGAAATGTGCAGTGACGTGAGACTAGAACATACCGACAGAGAATGTCAGTAATTCATCTTCCAAGAATTTCCCTTTCCTTCATTTTTTCTTTTAGAAATCTCTTTGTACCAATGTCGAATGAAATGGAAAATTTTCACTGAAACCTTCACTGAACTGAACTGATTATTTTCACACGATAAGCTGTATGCAAGCAGTTACGAAAGTTTTGAAATGAACTTCTTTACATTTCATATTTAATTAATTAACAGAATTATTATTTGTGCGAGTGTCATATATTTGTACACGAATTTCTGCCTTTGTGACTACTTTTGTGACTATTTTTTGTGACTATTTTTGTGACTACTTTTGTGACTACCTTTGTGACTACCTTTGTGACTATTTTTGTGACTCTTTTGTGACTACTTTTGTGACTACCTTTGTGACTACTTTTGTGACTATTTTTGTGACTACTTTTGTGACTACCTTTGTGACTATTTTTGTGACTCTTTTGTGAATATTTTTGTGAATATTTTTGTGACTATTTTTGTAACTATTTCTACTAATTGAATTTTTGTGATTGGAACACCTGCTTCAAATGTCAAATTTCAATTGTTTATTTTAATTTGTTTAATAACATTTTAAGGTATTTTTTTTCTTAAACTTAAGCTTTCAGGTAATAAGAAACATTTGATATACAGATGGACAGGTAGGGACGAGGGACGATAACGCCACACAGTTATTGCTTATTATTATTATTAATTAATTAGTCACCCATAACTAATTACAAGTGGTTTGAATCTTAATTTATGTTATTAATACTTATCCAACACTCATCTCTCTCACATATGCAGGCACTGTAAATGTTTCCTCCCTTTCACAACATTAAAGACAAACATATATCAGCACACAATACTTCCGTAGGAGGAAAACTTCTTACCAAAGGAGAAAATAAATTTAGTGATCCCCAATCCATCCAATTTCTCAATAAATTTGACAATAAATTTATTAAATCAACAATCAAAATATACATATAATAAATACAATGAAAAGATTACTTAACATCAATATTTCAGTGAACAACTTTCAAATGATTTCAATATTTATACAGTCTTATGTCCTAACACATGATTAGTGTCAATATAAATCACATACTAATTCTTATTAGAGAACAGAAATGGAGTTACAGAGATTATAGCAATAATAGTTTATGCATAACCTCATCTAGGCAAAACCACAATAGTCATTTGTGCACTTTCATAACAAAGTCCTTAGTTTATTATCATAAGTGTATTGTCAGTTTCATCATGTTTCTCTTGCATGTTGTAGAACACTGATGAGCCACTATTCTCTCGAGGCTAATCTGGGCACTCTGCTGTATCAGCACCACCAAGCAGAACAGCAATTGTAGCAATTTGTGATCTGTCACCACAAAAAGATACTTAAGTCGCGCAAGGCTAAGCCGAGAAAAACGGCAAAAACGAAGGTGGGGGTCTACATGGGTGAAATTGAGATTTTCATTTTAGCGTGTTCCCAAACCATCGAACAACAAATTACTAGCGTGTTTTTCTTTAATTCGAACTAGAAATAGCTTTATTATTATTTTTTTGTGACCTACTGTCTAACTTCGAAGGAAAAATATGGCCCAAAAGTGCTATAATCTGACGATCGTAGACGGTAGAATCCCTGGCTGAACCTCATAATGTTGTATATCAGAATGCTCAGGAAAAAGCCTATTTTTATGCTGACGACACTGGTTATTTATTTATTTATTTATAACGTCTAATCAGAATGTTTTATAAGGCTGTGCTTGGCGTAAACAAAGTGAAAAGCGTCAGCCAATCCGCAGACAGTTTATCAAAGCTTACTATAAGTTACCAAGCATGCTCTCATAAAAAGACGGTCGCGATTGGTTGAAACGCACACAAGGGAGACAGTTTCGTCCTGTAATGCGTAATGCAAACATGGAGAAACGAATCGCTAATTTGTTGAATTCATGTAAAGAAAGCAACATCTTAGAAAAAGAAAGCATTCAGATTAAAGATTTGATATCTGATTATTTTGCTAATGAGGATGTAGCTGATGGATTTTCTCTGAAAGTGACACGGACAGCGAATCGCGTGATCGAACAACGAAAAAGACGAAGCAGACGACAGCTGACGATAACTGACTGTACACTGAAGTGAAAGGTGTGCTATAATTACTGGATTATTTAAACGATACTTTTTTTAAGAATGTGAAAGTAATGCAGCTTTAATCTGTGATTTATTTAGTGGAGCTAGCATCAGATTTAGAAAGAGGTATCAATTCAATATTATGCCTTAATTTTAGAATATTCTGTGAGCCACAATAATCATTCTCGCATACAGAAATTCTAATCGTTATGGCTTAAAAAGACTGTTGTCTGTAAATGATGTAACAATATATTTGTTGTTTATAGTTATTACAGTGTTAGCTATTGTGTCTTCTTCAACTCTGATTGCAAATGAAGCAGATTAATATATGGTTGCTAAGGAAAAACCTCTCAGAAATGTGTTCAATCTTTGAGGCCGATTTTCTCAAAATGGCCGTCCGGACAGTAGTGCACTTCAAACAAACATAACTTTTCCATATTTTGTCCTACACTCTTTATTTTTATATCAACAGAAAGCCCTTTCAATTTTCTTTCTATTGATATATATATATCTCAATACCCCCAAAATCCGACTTAAGTATCTTTTTGTGGTGACAGGTCACATTTCAGGTAACTTCCTTGTACCAGAAATTCCACAAAAGTACTCCGCATACTTTGCCACCATACATCAACAGAGTGCAATGTATCCTTACACTTACACACTGGGGGTAGAAACCTCTCTTGTCTACCATCGTGGTAGTGGTTTATAAATCAGTAAACCAGGAGATTCAGGTAAAAACAAAAGGCTGCTTCATCCCTGTAAAATATAATCAGGGAACAAATGCTACATTTCCAGTTTATTCATCTCTAACTCCATTCAACATTACAGTTTCCTGCAACAGGATTTATTAGCCCAATACATGCATACAACATAATAAATACAACATGTCAATTTTATGAACTTATTGAATATAAACAATGTCAACTGTTTAGCATACTAAATGCTAGAATCTTAGTTCACAATTTGTAGAAATAATATTGCATAATACGTCTCTATATAAAACACAAATGTAACATATCAATAGCAAAATGTAGGAAATATTTCTAAATCTGTTCTCTCTCAATCAGTCAGTTAACTCACCATTAAGTTAATGGCCACCTTCCACGCATGACCAGACTTCTTGCCACACCACAATTCAAAGTGGTTAGACACTAGAATTCTTTACAGCAGGTAAACTTTTAATCTCGGCTTGTTGGCTGGTCTTGTTCATATAAATCTTAACCACTGGATAATAAAAACTACTCATCTAATTAAGACCAGTTTAGATTACATCAGCAAGTCTAGCTCATTCTTTACCTGAGTTTGTTTCCAACTTTGACTCTTAAAATTATTAACACAAGCAATGCTCAAGGTCGGGTCACTTTGATATTTAACAATTTATATAACAATTAAGTTTAGAAATAGGGATAGGCAAATTTACTCTGCCACAGTAAGAATATTTGCCTATTTGTAAGTCAGGCAATTCTATATTTTAAGTGAGTATTCCACCAAGATAATGAGACCTGTCAAGGCCAAGATCGTAGTTCAAAAGTGTAAATTATGGGGGCACGAATTGACTTTGGATTTCAATCCAGTAACACTTACTGCAGATAAATGTTATTCTTAATCATCAATGGAATGTTATTCTTCTCAAGGTCAAAAGGGGCATTGAGGTTTGTCCAAGATTCTCGCCTGCATTTTATAAAGTCCTTTTCAGGCAGGATTATAAGGGTTAATTAGGAGAATTATTAATCAAGATATTAAACCTACTCATCATACTGATGTTTCTTGTCTTTTGAGATATGAGAAGTTTTATTTTTCAACCTAACAAGAAGACATTTTAACTGCGCTCAAGGGTGCTAATTATAAATGATTTATTCGATGCTTGTTCAAAATATATAAATATTTATATATGGTACATGTCCCTCTCTGGTTTTAATCTCAAGATTATCCATTAAATGAGTACACGTTTATCTCCCTATGGCATGAACAGCTAAACGTTAAACATGCGTAGCCCATAGGCATGAACCCGTAGGCAGATAGATATAATGAACAATGAAATGAACGCTGTACGGTTAAAACAATCAACAAAATAAATTAAGTCATATAATGAGGAAAACAACAATGAAATGAACGCATGTAGAGTTAGAAAACAATGAAATTAACGCGTGTAATAAGATATATTTTAAATTAATGAACCCATGGATAGTGTGCGTTATATCATTATTTTAATTTTATTTTATTTGCAAAGTGAAAGCAACCCAAACAGCGTGTGTCATTTGTTGATCATATAGTATAGAACACGTTTTGTCAGACTGTAGATTTTGCAAATATTTATTTGCAATTTGTATGAGTTTAACTTCATAGAGTAAACTTTTGCAATTCTGACTTCCTTATGTCCACAACTGGATATATCTGATTGGACAACTGAATTGTTATACAGGCAAAAAACCTTTAAAAGGCTCTGGGTCTGTTTCAAACTTCTCAATACCAGTAAGTCATCCTGAAAGCTTGGTCATGAATTTTGGGACAACAGTCATGTTGTCGTGAGCAGATCTACTAACTGAAAGGAAAATTATGTAAATAACATGACAAGAAGTATGCACGCAACAGCTTTGATTTGTTGTTACGTTATGGATAATAAGGTGCGGGTAAAGTTTCAGAGCTTGTAAGGTCTTCACTCTACATATCACATAATTGATTCAGACGAATATCATTCGCATAAAGGTGGGAACATGACACGAGTTCCTTTTTTCAGACTCGTGCTTTTGCTTGTGTATACTTGAAACGCCTAACCCTGACTGAAAGTTTTGCATCATTTATCTGTGAGAAACCTTATCCTTTCATGCAATAAAAGGAATTTGTTGTGATTATCTGCAGTTTCTTACGAGGCGTATGCAACTAGAGTGGGATGTCTGTGTCATGAAAATTGTATTGTAAGAAAAACATTATCTTCAACATAAGTACACAGAACGACCTACTGTAGACTATGACAACTATTCTTTGCCCTTATGCTAGTCAGGAAAGTAAAACACTTTTCCGTGCAAGGAAGTTAGGAGATAATCGTTAGAAGTATACAACGGACAGTCCGTGAAGATTCGCTAGAGAGTAGAGCCAACCTCATCCTTTTTTTTTAAAACAAAGTTGTTTGATTGTCATTTTAATTTTTGATTAATTACTACAGTATTGCTGACGTAAGCAATTATTTTCAAAGGCTGCAAGCGTGAAGGAGTACTAGTAAGTTTATTTCTATTTCTTGACTGCTGTTAATTTCAACCCCCCCCCCCCCTGTGTAGGAGGTATTCGATCATGTTGCATGCTCATAACAATCATTGGTTAATTTCACTTTATGGCTCCGGAGTCCGGGATAGGTTAACTGATAATTACTTTGCGTGGACGGAGACTCTAATAAGCAAGCTACAATGTATGGTTTAAATATTTTTAAAATGTAATAAGCGATGTAATCTTACCATCCTTACAACAATCCCACCACCACAACCACCACATTATCTTCGTCTAATACATTTTTTTTAAATCACAAACAACGCTTTCCTAATGCTCAGTGACATCAATTTGAGTCAGTTATTTATTTATTTCATTTCGAATTTTCTTCCAGCCGGAAGGAACGTCCACATAGTCACTTCGCTTTTATTGGTGTCAAAACGCCTTAAAAGTGAAGAGTTACTTATAAGTTGTGACGTCAGAAAGTCTTCTGTGTATTGTATGGTGCGAGTCAGCAAATTTTAACAAGAAAAAAACATTGTGACGTCGTATAATGTATGCAAACATTCAGTTTTGGCTGGGACGTCCAAATTTTAAGTAGAAAAAACTGTGTCAAAGTTTGAAGTAAACAACTCAGGTAAAGAATGTGCTAGACTTGCTGATTTAATCTAAACCGGTTTTAGGTGGATGCATAGTTTTTATTATCCAATGATTTACAATAATGAAGCCAGGCAATGTGCAAATTTATGATTGTCAGCATACTGTCGTCATAGGGCAAATCTATGTCATAGAATAACTTGTAGACAAAAAATTCATATTTGAATGAAGACATAGTGTTTTCAAAAATATTTATTAAAACACTGCTTCCTAACAGTTTAGTCATGAGGAGATTTGGTCGTATTCGTTTGTTTCAAATTGTGTACAGAAACAAACAGTGACAAACGGCAATAAACAGCAACAAGAGGTGAAAAAAAAACAGCAACAAACAGCAGCCCACAGTGACAAACGTGTGAATTAATTCTGCTTACAGTACAGAATCCTGTCAGCAGTTCGCCCGTACTGAGGACAGCAACATTCAAAAATGGAATGATACCATATAAAGATTACGATTTACACAAAGATATTAAATACAAAGATATACAAACACCAGCGGTATCGATTCTCACATCATTGTGCCTTCACAAGTAATCAGTACCGCATGACAAACACGTTGTCATCTCTAGCTCATCATGTCTTGTTAATGGAAGGACAAACACGTTGTCATCTCTAGCTCATCATGTCTTGTAAATGGAAGGACAAACACGTTGTCATCTCTAGCTCATCATGTCTTGTAAATGGAAGGACAAACACGTTGTCATCTCTAGCTCATCATGTCTTGTAAATGGAAGGACAAACACATTGTCATCTCTAGCTCATCATGTCTTGTAAATGGAAGGACAAACACGTTGTCATCTCTAGCTCATCATGTCTTGTAAATGGAAGGACAAACACGTTGTCATCTCTAGCTCATCATGTCTTGTAAATGGAAGGACAGACAATACCGAGAAAGGTTTTAGAAAACATTGGTGTTTACGTCTTTGGCAGTGTGTACACAAAATAAAACAGGAAGGAAATTACAAACTTAACCTTTTATTTCCATAATGGAGAAAACAAAACAAATAAAAAATACACTGTATAAATACGCTCAATACATTAAGCGATTCTAATTTTAATCATTCAAACTTTCAAATTCAAATTGACTCTCATATGATATATTCACGTAGGCACGCACACCAACTCGTACACATCTATAAACAGTAGAAACATGTCACTAGACATAATTT